>JAQGBT010000953.1:0-38422 GCA_034698585.1 Disparrhopalites patrizii | reverse complement strand
TTTGCCTTTTCTTCTGTAGCCTTAGCTTTCTCTTTCTCTTCGGCCTTGGCTTTTTCTTCTTCTGCAGCCTTAGCTTTTTCTTTCTCTTCAGCCTTTGCCCTTTCTTCTGCAGCCTTAGCTTTCTCTTCGGCCTTTGCCTTTTCTTCTGTAGCCTTAGCTTTCTCTTTCTCTTCGGCCTTGGCTTTTTCTTCTTCTGCAGCCTTAGCTTTCTCTTTCTCTTCGGCCTTTGCCTTTTCTTCTGCAGCCTTAGCTTTCTCTTTTTCTTCGGTCTTTGCCTTTTCTTCTTCTGCAGCCTTAGCTTTCTCTGCGGCCTTGGCCTTTTCCTGTTGTTCAACCTTGGCCTTTTCTTCTTCAGCCTTGGCCTTTTCTTCTTCAGCCTTGGCCTTTTCTTCTTCAGCCTTGACCTTTTCTTCTTCAGCCTTGGCCTTTTCTTCTTCAGCCTTGGCCTTTTCTTCTTCAGCCTTGGCCTTTTCTTTCTCTTTGTTTTTGACCTTTTCTTTCTCTTCCGTATTGGCTGTTTTTTTCGCGTCGGTTTTGGCATGTTCTTTTTCTTCCGCTGCAGTTTTTTCTTTCTCTTGTGCCTTGGCGTTTTCCGTCTCTTCTGTCTTGGATTTTACTTTCTCTTCTACCTTTGATTTTTCCTTGTCGTCCACCTTTGGCTTTTCTTTTTCCTCAACATGTTCCTTGTCTTCAGCCTTGTTCTTTTCTTTTTCTTCTGCTTTCACCTTTTCTTTCTTTTCGGCTTTGCACTGACCTTTCTCCTCGGGTGTTTCTTTGTCATTGGTCTTATCTTTCTCCTCATCCATGACCTCATCTTTCTCTTCAACTTCTGTCTTCGTTTTCTTGGGTGATTCCTCCTCTGCGACGTCAATGATTTCTTCTGTCTGGATGCCAGTGGTTGTAGTTGTAATTAATAGCATCTTTCTCCGTTGAATTTGATGTAGCTCAAGGACGGTGCCATCCTCCAGGGTTCGCACCTCAAAGATGGTTCCATCTTTGTTGGTGGCAACGCTCCATTTGGTCTCATCGCTGTGAATGTTGATCTCGGCCACATCTCCGTTTGCCTGTATCTTAACTTCGTATGTAGATTCATCAGTTGCGCGCTTCCGAATTTCATACAAGGAACCATCCGCAGCTTTACGAACTTCGAAGGGTTCACCGCTTCTGTCGATACCTGCCTTTGACGTGGTTCCATCTGGGAGGAGTTGTACTTGTAAACTACTTCCATCTTCTCGCTTTTTGATTTCAGCCGTTGTTCCATCTTTGAATGTGCGGATCACTTCTGTTGATCCGTCCAAGGAAGTACGAAGTTCCACCGTTGAACCATCCTCCTGAGTTCGGATTTTAATGGTGACGTTTGTACTAACGTCAATGGCCACTGTGTAGGTGAATCCATCCTCTGCATGGATGGATTCTTTTGCTGTGCCATCATCGTTAATTGTGACTTCGAAAGTGCTTCCATCAGCTCTCTCTCGAACTTCAATGGTACTGCCATCTTCGGCAATTTTAATGATTGGGCCAGCCTTTTCCTTTGGAGTTTCTTCTGCCACGGACTTGCCATCAGATTCCTTTTCTTTTTGTGGTTCCTCTGTTTGATCTTGGACTTTCAATTGTTGTGAAGCATTTTCACCCTCCATTGCTTTCTTTTTCACCTCAGTTTCTGCATTTGGTACGGTTCCTGTTGAGTCTTTCTTTTCATCTGCGATTCCTGGCTTTCCTTCTTCTCCATCTTTGCCCTTGCTTTCTACTTTCTCCTCCTTCTTAGCAGCTGCTGATGATTCGTCAGAGGGTTCCTTCTCGTCCTTTGCTTTACCACATTCGGTGGTTGATTCCTCCTTTAATTTTCCTTTTTCGTCTGTTGCTTTTTCTTCCTCCACGGGTGCCTTTTCTTCGGCCGCTTTGTCCTTCTTGGACTTTGCTTTCTCTTCCTTCTTTTTAGCTTTCTTATCAGCAACTTCGTCTTTGGTTTCCGTTATACCTTCATCTTTTGTGTTTTCTTCAGCGGCTTTTTCCTCTTTTGGTTTCATTTCATCAGCTGCTTTTTCTTGTTTCAGCGTTTCATTTTCCGTAGCTACCTCCTCCTCTTTCGTTTTTCCCTTCGCTGCTTTCTCTCCCTTTGTTTTTGACTTTTCCTCAGCTTCTTCCTCCTCCTTTGATTTTGTCTTCCCGTCAGTTGCTGTCTTCGTTTCGACTTGTTTTTGTTCATCAGTCGTTTCTTTTTGAATCTGTAACGTATCTTTGTCAGATTCCTCTGAATTTACTTTAGCTTCATTTGTCTCGGTGGTTTTAGCCTTATCACTAGCCGCTCCCTTTTCCTCAGACATTAACTTTTCCTCAGCAACTTTTTCTTTACCGGGCTTTTCTTCTTGACCAGGTTTAACCTTATCTTCGGAGGAATTGTCAGTTGGTTTTGGCATCTTTTTCTCTGGTTCCTCTTTGTCTTTTAAATTCTCATCCTTCTGGTCTTCTGATTTGGCCTTTTTCGTCTTTTCATTTAATTGTTTTTTCTCAGTTTCCGAGTCTTTGCCCTCTTCCTTGCCAGGCTGAGACGTCAGTTCTTGTTCGCCTGCTTTTTCCGCCTGCTTCATTTCGGACTTTTGCTTCTCCAGTGAATCTTCTTTGTCATCTGTCTTTACTTCTACTGAAGCTGATTCCTCAATTTTAGACGGAGACTCCTTATCATTTTCTTTTGTCTTCTCACCGTCTTTGGAACTTGGTAGGCTGGCATCTTCTGATTTCGACTGTCTGAGTTCAGCCCACGAGACTTCAATGACATTACCATCCTCCAGGGTTCGCACGTAAAAGACGGTTCCATCAGCATTAATTGCCAACGCATATTTGTTCCCGGACAAGTCTTCGTGCACTTCGCACAAACTCATGTCCGCCCGGATTTTGACCTCGTAGGTGGACCCATCCGTCTTTCTCTTCCGTATTTCATAAATACTGCCGTCGGCTGTCTTCCGAACATCACAAGGTGTACCGTCAGCATTGATTCCGGTGGAGACTGTGATCCCATCTGCCTTTTCCTCCACTTTGATCTTGCTACCATCTTCCCGGATTCTGTAGTGGACATCCGTGACATCGGCATTGGGGTCCTCTTGGGAACCTTTGTCGTCCGTGGCGGCTTCTTCCTCCGCTTTTTTGGATTTATCCTCTGATTTGTCCTCAGACTCTTCGGATTTAGCCTTCTCTGCTTCAGATGTCTCATCTTCGGATTTAGCCTTCTCTGCTTCAGATGCCTCCTCTTCCGATTTGGCTTTGTCTGCTTCGGATTTTGGCTCTTCCACTTTTGCTTCTTTTTCACTTTCAATATCTTCTATTTTGGCCTTTTCTTCTAGTTTTTCGGAATTATCTTCAATTTTCGGTTGAGCTGTTTCACTTTCGGCACTTTCAGAAGCCTTTTCTGCTGCTTCTTTAACCGTTTCTGATGATACCGTGGCGGCACCCTGCTCTCCCGGCTCCGTTGCTGTCGAAGCAACCTCAGAAGTGGGTACAGCACCGGCTTCAGCCCCTGCAACTTCCGTGGGGACACTTCCGGCCTCAGCCAAGCAAATCTCCTGGGCTTTGGTTCCTGTAGCTTGTCCTTGGTTCTCCGTTTGAATCAAATTAGCTTTTTCTGCAAGGTCTTCCTGATTCTGTAAAGAACTGAGTGTCTCAGAAGCGACCGTAATAGCTTTATTTGTAGCTTCTGCAAGGCTTGCTTGTGCAGTTCCTTTTGCTGTATCTTCATCTTCAGGGAGTATATCATCCAGGATTTCTGTTTCAAGCAATTCGGATTGGACATTGGACGATGTGAGTACTTGAACCTTTGTTTCTCCAGCGGAGATTTTTCCTGGCTCTGCCAGTGCCGCGGCTTGCGCATCTTGAACTGACTTGGATTCCAGATCTTTTACCTGTTCTAGTCCAGACTCCGTCAGTTTATTTTCTGAAGAACTTGTAAGAGCTAGTGCCTGGGATTTTGATGGAATTTCGCCGGGTTTCTCAACATTTTTACCTTCCTCGCCCATTTCTGGTCCTTTTCCCTTTACGGACACAGTTTCGGTCCCGGAAATTTCGTTGGCGGAAGTTTCAACTTCAGCAGAAACTACTGACACAGTGGCCTGCTCATTTTCAGTGGATACACTTGCTACTTCCTCGACCTGGGATTGGCATTTGAAGAGTGTGTGGGTGGAGGAAATGTCCTCCGATGTATTAATTTGTGTTCCTGCCACGGA
Organism: Disparrhopalites patrizii; assembly: GCA_034698585.1. Taxonomy (NCBI): domain Eukaryota; kingdom Metazoa; phylum Arthropoda; class Collembola; order Symphypleona; family Sminthuridae; genus Disparrhopalites; species Disparrhopalites patrizii. The sequence goes on along the minus strand of JAQGBT010000953.1, from coordinate 34,208 downwards.
TAGCTCTTGCTCCGATTTAACCGTTCCTTCTGGGACATCTCCAGACCTTTGTAATGTTGATGGAGGCGCTGTGACAGTACCAACTTGTGTGGCGCCGTCCGAGGTGACGGAGCCGGCAGCAAGTTGTTGTTGAGCGGAGGTAATTTGAAGAGCATCAATTTTGCCCTCAGACACCTGATCCTGAGAAGCATCCACGAAGAATTCGGTGTCTTCTGAAAGAATCGCAGTTTCCTTCTCACTTTGCAGGATCTGGGTGAGAAGGGCCTGATCTGGAAGGGAAGTATTTGGGAGGAGGGCTTCCGATCCAGATTCTATGGAATTTGCATCCTCTTGCACTGCCACAAGAGTCTCCAGGGCCTTTTCCCCGGCAAGAGATTGGACGGGAAGGGGCGTGGCGGAAGCCGGTGAAGTTTCGCTCTCTGATGGCTCATCAATAATAGCAGTTTCTGGCAAGTCCTGCAATTGCTGCTGGAGTAACTCATTACACGCTTCATTGGCTGAAGAAACAACGTCAACGATTGAGGTTAAGTCAAATGCTTCAAGTTTGGCAGCTGAAATCTGGGTTTCTGTGCCTTGTTGCAGTTCATCCGAGACACTGAGACATTTCTCTTGTATTTGACGAGATTGAGTATCAGAGGTGATGATGTTTGACTCCCTTTGCAGTTCATCTTGAGGTATGTCTTCAAGTTGATTGGCAGCTTTTTGTTTTCCTTTCTCATTTAATCCCTGGGCTTTGGCAACCTTTTCATTGTCAACTATTTTGGTTGTTGTTGTTGTTTGTGTGATTGATTTTTCACTCTGCGCTTCAATTTGTGATGAAGGAGGTTCATTAGGGTTTTTGGGGGATACATGCTGCTCCTCTTTTTGAGTGCTGTGGACTTGTTGTTGTTGTTGTTTTTGGTCATCCATTATAGCCGGAGCCTGAGCTTGTTGGGGTCCAGTGACCTCCGTGGCTTTCCCGAAACCCTCCTCGGAGGTGGTGAGCTCCCTAAGGATTTGGGAAGGTTCTTGAGCGGTGGGAATGTCGGAATGTTGAATGACTTCAAAGCCCTCAGTATCACCAAGAATCTCCGTCTCTCGTAACTCCTCGGAATGGAGGAATTGATCCTGTAAAATGATGACATCATCCCTCTCAGCCTTCGTCAACTCGACCTTCTTATTGGCAGTGATGGTGTGTGTCAACGAGTTTTTCCTCTCGGGCTTGAGTTTGATGTCATTCTGCTCCTCCGCCGCCAGAAGAGGAGGCGGAGGGGAGGGCGGGGATAGGACCTCCAAATCCTCAATTATGACTTGAGTAGGTTCCAATTCCTGACTGTCAAAGATATTGATCTGATCTGGCTCCGTTCCCGTCAGCTTGTTGAGTTCATTGAGGAATTCATTGATCTTCCCACCCAACTCATTAATTGTCTCATTGAAGCCCTCACTGATGATGCCCCGATTATTGTCTTGTCCCTGTTGCTCCTCCACCATCTCCCAATCATCCTCCTCATCCCCCTCTTTGTGAGGTAGTTCTTCCAAGGAGCCAAAGACGGGAGTTTCTATATTGCCACCCTCGGAGTAGAAGCTCACATCTGGGGAGGAACTATCATTATTCTCGGGTTCCATGACTCGGAATGCCCCTTGTTGGGGGTTCTCCTCATTCTCCTCCAACATTTTGAGACCATCGGAAAGGACGGTATTAATATTTGTGGGGGATTCCAAACTCGTCATTGTTCTTTCCCGCTCCAAAACCAATTCCACGGCCGCTCCCACTTGGACGGGCTCAAAGTCCTCTAAGATGACACTTTGCCTTGATTCGGAGAGATCGGTGATGTCCTCAAAGTCCGCCTCCGTCTGTTCCGAGCCGCTGTCATGCCGACTTGGGGCCGTTTCAAATCCTTCCACCACATCCACGTCTATCACCATCGCCTCCATTACCAACCGACCCGAATGAGTCGTTTCCTTCACGAAACGGAGGGAGGGGAGAGTCACCACGTTGTGCTCTGCACGATATTTTTACGGAGGGACATATTTTTATACATGTATAGATACAGATACTGAGATTTTATCATGAATTCATAGGAATATAATATATACAAAATTATATATATAGGATCATTCTTATATTATTTTTTTTTTGGTTTTAAGGACAAACCCATTATAAACTACGTACATACATCATGCCATGCTTCGTGAATAATATTCAAGGCCATCAATGTACTTGAAAGCGTGTATTAAATGTGCCAGTTGTATAGTATTTGCAAAAAAAAACCGTTCCGGAGTGTATATATTACATGCGTCAAAGAACGTTAATGGGGATCAAGGAGTGCGCGTGCTGGCCAGGAACACAGAAGAGGAAGAGACATGCAAACAAACAAGATTTTATAAATAATCCAGCAGCTGCATCCACTTTTTAGTAATTTAGTGCCACTAATACCTAGTGCATGTGCATGCATCCGGATGTTAATCATCGTTTTTATTATTATTTTTTTGTCTTTAAAAAAAACTTTACAAACCACGAGGCATTTTAGTGTGAAACATTATCATAAGTAATTGCTCTAAAAAATGCATAATCCTCAAGAAAAAAATTTTTTTTTCTAGATTTCTGGAAATTAATAATGCATCGGGGGCTTAACTATTATCGACCGACTAGATTTTCTCCACCACAGAATGAAGTTTAAAGGTTTACTTTGGGGCTTAAATCCATCGTCTAACACATTTAGACGGGATTGTAGTTACTTTCAAGGGTCTTACTTAATTTTTGACCCCGGAAAAGGCTCGGATTCAAACTTTTTGCAGTTGGTCGAAAAAGGATCAAAGCACGGTTTTGTATACGACGTAAAAAGAGTCACAAAACCAGAGATACGAATCTTTCCATAGACACGAAGGTAAATGTTTGTTTTTTTGAATGCAACCCAACGAGGTAGGAAAATGTGGACATTAGTTATATTTTTATTACTAATGTGCTCTGATTTATTTGGGAGAACTCTCAATACTTTTTCTAATTTAATCCACTAAAAATATTTCGGTGGGGATTTATGTCAATTGGAGCATTATATATATAAATCCGGAAAAAAAAACATGCGTGTGTACTTGAAACCCGGAAAGGTTAGGTGAGACCTAAAAATAGAAGAATTATATGGGTATAAGATTTATTTATGTAAAAGATACTTTACCATACAATATTAAGTCGGATTAATCTTCCGTGCACAAAATAAAACAAACTTTTTATTGGAAAAAATGGTTTTGAAGACATAGTAAGGAAGAAATAAAAGTTTGCCAATGGTAGTAAGAATCTATGTAGTTATGGCTAATTACGAAGCACAACACATGTGAGGAAAGTAATTGTGATGGAAGTAGTAAAAAAAGAAAAGAAAAAAAAATCAACAAATGTTAAAGGGTGAAAAACGATTAGAGGACGCCTATCTCTACCGGGATGATAATAGTGGAAAGGAGCGATGGGGAAACGAACCGGAAATGTATTCTGTATATTCTTCGGCAAACATTTCAATGATATTCTTGGCATCCTGTTCCGTCAGGTCTGGAGTTTCATACAAGGAGACAGACACTTCCTTCCCATCAATTGACACCGAGATCTCATCCAAGCCCTCAGCTGTTTCGTACACACTCACCATTTGTGAGGATCTCTCCTCAAGAATTGTTGATAAACTTGGATCACGTGCCAACTTCTCCAATATGTCTTCCTGTTTCTTATTTTCTATATATTTATCCACCAGACAGAAAAAAAAAACGAGAAAAAAAAAGAAAACCATCCTTTTTTTAAAAAAATGCAACTCTTTCCGTCCTTTTAAGACTTTCTCATACATATGGTATTGACAAAATAACAACACACACGCACATTGACACATAAAAAAAACGTTGCACTCTGTTTTGGAGTGATTTTTTTTTTGGATTTTTTTGCGGAGTAAAAATACTTTTTTTCCCATTTTACCCATAACTACACAAATGGTGCAGATGTGTCTGTGTGTGGTCGAGCTTTGTTTATATTGAAGGAGTAATTTTGTGCTTAAATGCATGGATATTTGTAAAAAAAATATTCAAAAATAGTTTTAATAGAGAAAAAAGAGAGAGAAAAAAATGAGTATCTGCCTTCAAATCCAAGAAGACTGGCTGAGGATTCCGCGATTCCCATGCAATTTTTGGCTTGACCTGACACGTGAAAAGAAAAAAAAGAGACATGTCTAAATACACATGTTATTGATACAACTCATTTTTTTGGGGTTCACATTTCATCAAAGCAAACAAAGTTAAACGAGATAAATGGAAAGTAAGTTGAAGGGGTTGGCATTTAAAAAAAATATTGAATGGGCTTCCATACATGTGTAAGTTCCCAGGCAACAATTCCCTCCAGAGCTTACAATCTTGTGGATATCTCCGGCTTTGAGTTCAACGCCGTCTTTGAACTGCAGAAAAAGGCAAAAAAAAATAGTACATACGTTAAAAAGAGCTCATGTCAGATTCCTAAAAAAGGGTTCTTTGTGAAAGAAATTCACGCCGTAACAAAAATACATGTACGTCTTCGTCATGCAAGGAAATGATGGTATTTTTGGATTACAAAACAAATACTGTGAAATTTTTTTTCCGAAGGGTAAAGCATTTATTGTGTGCCAAAAAAATGGGAAGAGAAAGGTGAGTTGGGGCCCTGGATGGAACCAGTTCTTTTTTGTTGATAGTATACTATACTACAGAGTGAAAAAAAAAAAAAATCCCCGGCACAAAAAAAGCTCCTGGGGTGTATGTACTGGTGATAACGGACCGGAAATACGATCCGGGAGCCAGAAATACACTAACCCAGAGGAATTAATACTACAGATAAGCCAGAGAAATGAGCTCAATTCTTGTAGATTACTCATTACGGCATAGGTACATACATGTATTGAAATGGAGCTGTCACACAGGATTTATAGGGTGAAAAAAAATCTAGGTAAGGACATACCCATTTCAGAGTAGGCTGAGGAACTCCAATCACTTTACATTCTAAATTCACGATTCCTTCATGCAATACTGCTCTCAGACCTGAAAAGTAAGGTTGGAAATCCCCGTGAATATTTAAAGTTTTTAAAAATAATTAAAAAAAAATTAATTCAAGATAAAAAATAATATTTTAATTATGAACTTGTAACTCTGTTCTACCCATCTATATTTTTATTTTACCTTTACATATATAGCAAATGATTCTCATTATTTATCTACATGATATTGATAATTCCTTTATCTATGTATGTACTTTGTTTTTATCATTAATAATTCATCTATACACTTTATTATGATAATTAATTCATCTGCACTACTGTGATAATTAGGACGTCTATATTATTTTGACAATTAATTTAACTGCGCTATTTTGATTTATTTATCTACATATGTATATCATTTTATCCTTAATTTATCTCGACTATTTTGAATAATTTGTCTCTAGTATTTTGATAAATTTATCTATATCATTGTCCTCATTCATTTAACTGCACTGTTTTGATTAATTTGTATGTATCATTTTGATTATTAATTAATCTGTAGCGTTTTGATGATTATCTGTTTCTTTTGATTATTAATTTAGCTATATAATTTTGATAATTAATTTATCCATATCATTTTGATAATTAATTTATCCATATCATTTTGATAATTAATGTATCTATATAATTTTGATAATTAATTTATCTATTTCATTTTGATGATTAATTTGTATGATTATTTTAAAAATGAAATACTTCACCTTCAAGGAATCTGGGCTTTTTGTAATTACTGGGAACATTAAGGGAAATGCGACAACAGCTGAAACTCGTGCCGTATTCTGAAAGGTCAAAATAGATCAAACAAAGGCTTTAAAGCCACTTGCCAATAATGGAAAAACCAAACTATAGGTCCAATCCTAAGATGGAGGAAATACAGGAAAGGCATTTAATAATTTACCATTCTTGGCGACACATTTGTATTCACCCTCTTTGCCAATGTTGAGAGATTCGGCAATGAGGGTATTGCCCGTGAGGGTGAAGTCACCTCCTGGTTTGATCAACATGTTGTCAAAATACCATTCCATGGTCGTTGCTTTGCAGTCCAACTCGAATTCCAACTCGAGTTTGGAGCCAACAAGGACCGTGGCACTCTTTAACCCTTTCACAAACTGAGGAGGTCGATTCACACTCGACAGGTGCTCGACGAGTTTCAGTCGCTCTTCTTCGCTTAATTGGAATTTTATGTCGTCGTACGTGAGCTCAGCCATGGATTCACTGACTCCCATACAATTCTTGGCAATGCACGTGTAGGTGCCTAAGCTATTTGACCCACACAGTTGGTATCTGTTTTAAGTGGGGGGAAAATTTGTCATCTTTTTAACTATATTCCAATTTCATTAATGATCATTTTATTTGTTTAAAAAGGTAATAAATTATAACGTTCTAAAAGAACCCACTAAAAAGGTACTTACACGTCTCCTGGTCTTAATTCTTGGCCGTCTTTGAACCTGTAAATGTCATAGGGAGTGTTAACACATAGTCAAATTTCTAAAACTGACTTTTAATTATTCACAATTACCGAAAATACAACATATAGATACATTACATATTCATAAAACGAGAAATTAGGAAACTAAAAAATTATAAGAATGATTTTTGTACCAAATTAATTCTGGAGTTGGATAACCTACGACCTTGCATTCAAACCTAAAAATGTCACATAAAAAAACCAATGTCAATCTCTAGTGTTAAACTTATTAAATAGTTGATACAGACAATTTGTCAAAGTGAAAATGTCATCCTAAAGTGAGACAATGTACGGGAGCATTAAATGGATCCCTGTGTTATCTCGTTAATTCTGTTAATTGTTATTATTCCCGCCATTGTTGGGCCAGAAGCCACACTTTGCGGAAGCCCTTACGTTACAAGTCCCTCCTCCGTTAGGACGGCCTTCAAATCCTGGAGGAACCTGGGTTTCCTGTAATTTTTTGGGGCTACAACACTAAGGAAGCAGGCGGTGGTGACCCCGTTGACACTACATTTCCATTCGCCGTCATCCGTGGCCATGAGAGGATTGAGGAGTAGCTCCACATTGTAGTCTGTCAGCGCCATGGAGACACGACTATCTTCTTTGACTTCCACACCTTTGTAAAATTCATAAATAAATCCACTTTCTTCAGGTCAAAAGTCCGACAAGGTCAGTCGGTCGTGTTTGGTGAAAGTACTCAAACGTACTTTAAAAAAAATTTAAATACAGTTACACTAAAAAAAAATTACGGGAATTGTTTACCTTTATTGTACCAAATCACTTCCTTCCCCACTGGATTCCGGACTCCAATGGTGAGGGCGTGAGGTTCGCCGATTCGTGCTTTGTGATCCACCAAGCCATCCGTAATGACTGGGCGGGAGGAAGTGACGTGGACGTGAGAACAGCTCACGGCCGTCCCCATGCAACTGGTCGCTCGACATGAGTAAGAGCCTAAGGAGGTAGGATCTGCTGGCTGAAATGGACAAAATTATTATTAAAATATTATTAAAAACCTTGAAAACCCATAAAAAAGACTCTTACGTCCATTTACCCCGTTTAATCTATCATTAAATTATTCTTTTTAATTAATTAAATCCTTAAATTTAATTAAACCAATTAAAATATATTCATATTATTAATTATACAAAATATCCCTTTATACCTTGAGGGCGAAGGTATCTCCAGGCTTTATGGGCTCGCCATCTAAATCAAAGTAAAGGGCTTTATTAGTACCCATATCTCTTGTGCTTTCACTTACTTTCTTTTCACTTGAAAATGCAAGATTCAACTGAAGTGTTGTTCCACTTACCTTTGAACCATTGTAATAAAGGGGTGGGGACACCGGTCACCTGAAATGGGGGAAATTACAGCCCCAACAAAAAAAATGTCATTAACTGCTACATTAAAAAATATAAATATTAGAGTGTTAAGGGATCATTTCCTCTTGATTAGTTGTACTTGTGTGTCCAAGCAAAACAAAGGCATCTGGTGGAGTGTTTTATATAGGCTGTATGGAAACAATTTATTGTATTTTCCTTGGCCGACAAACCAAACAGGGGAAGGAGATGGGATAAATGGGACATAAACACTGGGAAGAAAGAGAGGAAGAGTCCCCTTTTTTCTTTGGTGTTTATTTTTCTTGGTAGAAAAAAAGAGATATTAGAGATATTAATCATAATTACCTTGCATTCCAAGCTCACGGTACCAGCATCAGTTAAGATGGCTCGGAGGGGCTCAACAAATTCCGGGGGCTTGTAGGCTCGTGGAACTGCAAGGGAGAAAGTATAGAAAATAAAATAATTGGAGGAGAGTACAAAGGGGAGATTGGGGGTAAAAATAACAGGGCAAAAAAACATTTATTAATACCGGACTTCCCCAATTAAGTAGTTGATGAAAGAAACATGTTTTTTTGCAGAGGGAATTTTTTGCATATTCGCCATTTTTACCCGGGTATACCTTATGGTATAAATGCAATTGAAATAGTTGTACAGACTCGCGTACATTTTTTATCTTATCGATGCTAACGGTTTTGACTAAGTGCAAGGACTCTTAGTTGCATAAGTGACTAATTGACAAATTCTGAATTAAATATTGTCATGAATTAAGTATCTTTTTTCTGCATTATTATTATTGATACTAATGAAAAGACGGGTGTCCTGGGATCTTTCTACAATTCATGTTCATGTATAAAAATACTAAGAATTCTCGCTTTTTTCGTACAAATATTTGCTGTAAATAAGTTCCACGAGAGAATTATTTTCAACAGACATTTGCATGGGACATGGAGATCCACGGGCAAAAAAACCGGATTTGTACATTTTGGGTTAGGAAGGATGTACCATTCATGTTTTTTTTTGTCCTCGAGTTTCTAGACAGTTATGGAAAAAATGGAGACGAAATATTTTTTGGGTGGAGGGGAGAAGAAAAAATGTTTGTAAAAAAAAGCATAAACACATGTGTGCCGTTTTAGTTCCCGCTGCGGTGTTTACGTTCAGTAGGGGAAAAAATTCTGCCATGTCAGAATGGAGCTTTTAACCACGTAGTGTATACTATAGTATGAGAGAAAGCATATTATACGTAATTACGTGAGTGTCATATACGAGTACATACATAAAAGAAATATTTCGTCTCCTCCATCTCTATATACATATTTGACGTAAGAGCCCGGGCAAATATTTGCCCCAAATTTTTTTTTTTGCTTGTCTCCTGTCCATTCACAGTACATTATACATTTCCTTTAAGTGCCAATAATACCGTGATGCATGCGGAAGGATAACAAACTTTCCCCCTTACTTTGTATGACATGTACATATTTTTCCTCCGGTAGTTGATCGTGTTTATCATACTTTTTCCGGAGTTGTTTATTACATGAGTCTGCTTACGTGCATTTAAATATGGTATAAATTTTTTTGTATTTTTAGGTTTTATTTTTTGTTGTTTGGGAATTTTTTAATTTTTTTGGGGGGAGTTGGAAATTTGACTTACTCATCAATTTGATGATGCCATGAGATGCTTGCTTTCCCACGACGTTCTCCGCCACGCAGGTCCATTTCCCCTCATCGTCAACGTGTACTTGGAGGATGCAAAGGGAATGGACATCATTTTCCACGATGTAGTGAAATCTCGCATCTTTCTCCACGTCCAGTCTCTTCCCATTACGGAACCATGTAACCTGAATCAATCCCGGGATTACACAAATATCCATATTAATATACCCAACAAAATTTCCCTGGCATTTCACCTCCATTATACGCACTTCCCAGCTTTCCCTACTGACCTTAACGGGCTTTATAATTAGCTTTAACGACCCTTTTCTCAACCAATCACATTTCTCCCTTGTAATAGTTACCCATATTAATCGTATAATCACATGCCTTTTAACTCAAAATCCGACGGAACAAATTCAAACCCAAGTCGTATTTACATCCCAGCTCCACGTGGTCAACTGGGGAATGTAGGATGATATGTAGTTGGTCGTAAAAAAAAAGGATCTCAAGCAACCAGAAGTATTTGACGTGTCTTACAGCATACAATTCTTCTGCAATAATAAATGAATGGAGGAGTGTTCGGCGGAGAAAGCACGTGACTGCTCCGATTCCGTCAAACCAGTAATAAATTTTTTTTTCTACCACACCCTGCTAATTATATGGTTGCAAGCGTCATCGATAAATTTTGGCAAGGGATTCATTCCAATTTCTCAAACACTTTGTCCCCTTTCAATTGGAATAAATAAAATGCGGTCGTCATCATTAACTTTCACCAAGTCTCGGAGTAGTAAATTTTACGTATAAAAATATTTTTCTATTTGTAGTAAATACTATATAATCTCAAAAAGGGTTACATTAAGGCCAACATTAGAAAGGAACTAAATAAATGTGGGCTCCAATGAGCTGCATATAATGTAGGATTTTGCACAAGTATATCCTTTTTTCTTGCAAACTAAAACAAAAAAAACTGGGGTTTCAGTTGGCATGTGCAATGACGTATAATGCGAAAGCCGGATTTTAATTAGAAAGAGAGATTTTGTGCAAATTTCGGATTCAGTTATCGATACAGGAACTTTTCCAGTGATTTTTCCGTGGCAAAGCAGTAATTGACATTAAAGGAATAAAAGCCTGGTACATTCTCCTATACATAATATAAATGATTTATAATTGATATATGTAAATAGCAAATACACAACTTTCCAAGTAGGGAATGACAGATTATTAGAATTATTTTATTTTTAAAATTTCTGTTCGAACATTGTGGCCGGTGAAAGCAATTGGCAAAACTGGGATTTGAAGTACGCATAAATATTAAGGACGATTGTCTGTATTGTACTGAATTTAAAGGAACTATAAGAATATGAAATTAAGGGGTTAAAAGGATTCACCTTGTACTCGGAAGAGCTTTGAACAGTCACAGAGAGTTTCCCTCTACCATTCACTTTAAACGTATAAAATTCCCCCAGAGGTTTCACAAATTCTGGAGACACCTCCATGATGTGTCTCTTTGCAATGGCACTACTGTCTGGATTGGGTTTGACCGTGGTTGGCGGAGGTTGTAGGAGACTGGGACTAGCTATATTATTCATGTGTTTTTGCTGTTCGGTGATTCTAACCACGTCACTATAAATCCTTTGGGAAAAAAACAAGAAGACACAGAACAGCCATGAAAATTTTGACACTTTTGCTTAACTTTCACTTTCGCTTTATTTATTTTTTGTGTAAAAACAAAAAATTCTTTGGGGTTAATTTCTGATTGGTGTTCTTTTGATTGGGAAGATTTTTTAATCCATGAACTTAAGAACTGTCCCCATCCTTTTTTTTTCTATCACGATGGTACGAGATTAAAAAGAAAGACAAGGTAAAGGAGAAAGCTAATAAAGTAGTGGACGAGTGATGTGATGAGTCCATGAGTAGCTAATAAATAGATTTATTATGATGATTTTTTTTCTGGGGGGCGGGGAAGGGGGGAATCAACGTAAAAATTTCAGACAAAAAGATGCACGAAACACACGCAAATGCACACACTCACACACAGAAGCTCTACTATTTTGGATGGAGACAAATGTAACGGAAAATAAAATTTGTAATCAAGAGAGTAAAATAGCGTTTTCTACTACTATAGACAAAACGTTTGATTGTTTTTTTTTTGAAACAATAACAGGATTTTTTTTTCCAACCAACAAAAAAAATAAACTAAAATACAACTACAAAGAAAAACGATTGTTTGAAAGGGATATTTTTTTTGTATCTATATATTACACATATATATAGATATAAATATAATATAAAATAACTATATAATTACTTATCCTCTGGTTTACAGCACTTTGAGCCCATGGCCCATAAAAATTTTGTTCTTGTGCGAGAGACTCAAAGTACGAGTCTCCTAGCCGTTAAAAAAACTCGCACCAAAACTCTTTTTTACACCCAGCAGCATGTATTTCAATTTAGGTTACAGCTGTTGGGAGAAATCCTCATCTCTAAATTTAGCTGTGGTGGGTACAACATGCACCATGGTAAGAGAGACCAACATGATGATGATGGTGATGATGCTCCTCCCGCTTCCACCACTACTACTACTGCGACTACCATCACGTCCATTACCACTAAATACATTGGAGGAGGGAAATACCAAACCGAAAAGTCGGAGTGGAAAGACATAGTAAAGTGCAAGGGGGAGAAACAAAAAAAAATGGAGTGGATCCGAAAAATCCAAATCTATATCCAACTCTATTTTTTTTTACATCCGAAAAACACACCAAAGACCGTCTTAACGAGACATTTTCTCTCCCAACTTCATGGAACATGGACGTTCTTTTATGTAGGAGTTGATTGGAATGAAAGGGTTTTAAAAAAAATTCGACACCCGCAGCAATGCGCACATCCCCCCAAAATCCTCCTATCATTGAGAAGAATGATACATCCATAGTAAAAAAAAATACTACATATGTAATTGGCTATATACAGAGATGAAAAAACGTTTGAAAACATTTAATGAGAGAGTTGATATGTATATTTAAAAGTATGCATTCAATATGTACATCCGCGGATGCTTCGGGACTCCAAGGGAAAGAAGGGAGACAGAAGAGGCAATAAGAGGCCGGGCAAGGCAATCAGAAGCGGAAAAAAGCAATAAGGGAGGATGGCTTTAGATTTGTAGTTTGCAAAACATGTATAGGTATGTGTACATATGTATATATATGAGCACGTTTAAATGACTTGATGTAGTAAATAGCGGCAGACGGTGAAAAAGTGTGTGAGAAAAAAATGAGTTTCTAAAAATAAATAGACTTTTCTTGGCCAAAGAGGAGAGAGCGAGAGAGAGAGAGAGAGAGAGAATGAGAGAAGGAAAGAAAGAGAAGTACGTATATGTTTATCACATGAATGTCATTTTAATCAATAGTAAACAGAATAATGTGAATGTGTACACATTCTTAAATAACAATGGGCCCAGGAGACACAAGGTTAAGCAAACTATGAAACCATCCACAAAACCATTAATTTGAAATTTAATAGAGGAAGATTTGGGAGAAATGTCCGAAGTACTTTTGTCACTTGGAAGATTTCCTTCTTCTTCTTCCTCTTCATCTTCTGCTACATATTCGGCTCCTTCATCTCCTTCCCCTTCCTTGTTTTGTCTCGTAGGCTGATGTCTTCTTGTCTTCCTCTTGAGCACGTTCCCAGGGAAAAGTAGTTCATTATCAGAAACTTGATTCATTATTGACGACGTCATCTCACTTGGCTCATCCTCCGCAATGCATTCCTCGAGCACGGCTGGTGGACTTGCACTTGGATGCTTCCCCGGCCCCTTCCTGGCACCGCTCATCAACATCCTCCGTCTTTCATTTTCAATCCGGTCTCGGAGGAGACTGGTGATACTCATGTTACCACCATAGCCACTACTACTACTACTATTTGTCTCTTTCATACTAGGTCCTCCTCCTCCTCCAAAAGAATAATAATGAGTGCCGCCGGAGAGCTCTGCAATGGATTCCAATAAATTCGTCCGACTCCCACTGGTCGAACTCCCACTGTCCGGTGGTGGGGCTGGACTGGCTGGATGATTTCCGGGGGGATAGGCGGAATTATTTAATATGTAGTCCGGAGTGTGATTTCGGGGGGATAATTGATCAAAACTCATATTGAGTAAGTCATCCGTGGAGGATTTGACGGAGGCACAGAGACTCCCTCCGGCACTGTCGAAACTGGTGGAGATCTTCACATTGCCACTCTTGACTGGAACCACCAATTGACTCACCACGCAATCCACCGCCTCATCCTCGTAGTCATCCTCCCCACCATCTTCCACGATAATGAAACTGTTTTCTATATATAGAAGATAATCATACATAAGAGATTTTTTTTAAATTTTACAACAAAAAAAAAAAGAAGAAAATTACACAAACAAAAAATACATTAAAATTATGTCTCACGAACCATAAACATTTTTAATTATTGCAACCGCATTACACATTAAGCTCTTTTACTATGTACGTATTGCTTTAGCAAAATGCACACATTTTTTTATAACTGGCTATTCTTGCAGATCAGTGAGTATTACAGCTTGTAAGTGTATGCACCAATTCTGTAGTGACTTTCAAGGCAATAGTGTGGTAATGGCAGTTTTCATGTAATAATAAAGAAAGCAGGAAAAAAGTTAGTCAGAAAAGAAAGGGGAAAAAAGGACAGCAAAGAGAATATAAAAATATGCCATGTATCACAATATACTCTGTTCAAAATGGACTTTTATTAGATTGTTCGCATTTCATGGCAAATAGTCTTTTTTCCCCCTTCAACTCGTGTAATTATCATCAGCCTTCGGTTTTAATTATATGGTGGGAAAAGTACTTCTTTTTTTTCTCTTGGTCACATTTCTCTCCTCTAAGGAATGTGTATACAACCATATTTAGTTGGAGTTGAGAGTGTAATATATAGGTATATATTTTTACTCTCATTCAGACTTCTTTCACAAGGAACTTTCCCCCTCCTCCGAGAGAAAAAAAAATGGAGATAGATAGGCCAAAAAATGAGGACACAGTTAAATTGAAATATTCAAATTTTATATTTGTTACATACGAACTATTTTTTTTCTGTTAAACATTACTAGGTAATGTGTGCATTGTGGTTGTTGCCAAAAAAAAATCCTCCTTGGGCTTCCACACACCCTGTGTTTTTCTTTTATGATTGTGCACACAGATAGCCCATATTAGTACTCACATGTACGTGTCAAGTTTAAGAGCGAGAAGGGTGAACTTTTAAAATGGTGCACTCACTCTCATTTGGAGAATGAGAAAAATTTTAATAGTAGGCAAAAGAGAAGAACATTATATAATTACAAGCTGTTCATGTGACTACAGATAGTATAGATATGAAGAAGAAGAAAAACTACACCGAAAAGAAAAACACAAAAGAAGAATTGAGGGGTTCTCGCAATGTCCTTTAGTAATTTGGGATTTTTATTAATTCTCTCTGTCATTTCTTTAACCAATTTCTGGTTGAACTTTCATGGACATTTGCATCGAATATGAAATTGAAAACAGTGAGAAAAAAAATGTGAGGATGGACTAAACACTTCTAATTTCTAGGGAAATTAGAGCTTCACAGAAGGGTGTGGGATTTTTTATCCGATTTTGAAAAGAACAAGAAAATGGAACAAGAAAATGTAAAAGCTAATAAAAGCTAATTAAGACAAACATTACAATATTACAGTGTTAATATTGCAGAAAAGATGAAATGGAACAGGTTACAGAGTTGTACATCTAAACAACCAGTTTCTCCCTCGCTTTAAGTACTTCTATTTTTATCTTTTGTTCAATCAATAAATTTGGACTTTCTCCTACACACTTATTTTTATATATTTTTTGTTTCCAAGGAGCTACCACATACAATGAGAGAAGCGTAAAGCAGAGAGAAAGGACTATTGAAATGTCAAAGGAATGATGTATGATAGTACAGACGATATGGAGGAAATAGTTGATTATTATGACTATAAAAAATTTGACCTTGTAATGACAGCTCGTCCACCATCTCCTCTTTCGCCGGGTCTAATAACACAAATTGAATGGATCTTTACATACATGTAAATATTTCATTACATCCATGTGTAGATAGAAATGAACAAAAAAAAATGTTAAAAAAACAAAATTGCTTTAACATAAAAGGCCATCAGGTCAGGCCGTTAAGAAGTAACTTATGGGAATCATGCCTTATTTTGTATGTAACAAAAAAAAGTAAAAGGAGAGAAAAAACCTAATGTGGTCGTTTTACTAGCGTTATTGCTTTCCGCTTTCGACTCTTTCCGGTATTTTTCAAATCTATCCGTCCCTACAAGAATTTAAAAAAAGAGAATGGACGAGGAAATAAAGGGTATGTAGAACAGAACATCCAACAACTTAGTACTTAGTTTAGTCCCCTTTTTTTGCACAGAAATTGTACATACTTTTTTTTGCGATTGAGTTGAAATAATACTTACCCCGAGGTTTCTTTGAAATCGTGGCGTAATGATCGTAATAACGACTTCCTGCATCTGTGGATTATAGAAAAAGAATGTTAGCCATTTACACCATCTTTTTAAAAAAAACATTGCTCGTTCGTTGAAAGCTCGTTTTTAAAATCCGTTCATTCATAAGTAGGGAGGACTGACCTGGACTCGGGGTGGTTCTCATTGAATCCGTACTACTTCTGGCGGGGCTTGAGTTGCCAATTAATTGGTGACGTCGGAAAAGGTTGTTATCTTTATTCCCAGAAGCACCATCTACAACGGGAGGAGAAGGATCCGGTTTAGTAAAAAAAAAAAAAAAACAATTATTGAAACATTTTCTTGGGTGTACAAAAAATAACTAAAAAAAGGATTTACTTGGGGAGGTACTTGCTGGGCGTGGTGGAATACTGTAAGGCGTGTCTTCGAAGGAAACTCGTTCACGGGGGAGGGTGCTGGAGTGTCTCTTGTCTGAAGTAAAATACGAGGGAAAAATAAATGAGAACGTAACCTTAAATCTTTAAAATAGGAAAAAAGGGTTATGCACATACATAGGTATAGCTATCCTTAAAAAACACAAGGCACTATACGACTATACCATCTAATCTAATTTGCTTGAAGGGTATCTCCGTCAATTTACAGGGTTGTGGAAACGAATCGGAAGGGTTTAGACTCGGATGAATGTCTGCTGGAGCTTCCGGGACTCTCCTGTCCAGTCGAGGCTTTCTAGTCTCTGTGTTGAGGGATTTTTTTGTTTTTAGAAATAAGTACTGTTTCACCATTTTTTGACACATATTGACTATAGACGAATTTGGAACTAGAGATTAAAATTACCCGGAATCGGTGGCGGAACAATTTGTTCCAGTTTTTCAAAACTGGATGTGAGATTTAGTTCTGTGAAGGAACAAAAAGTAAGATTTTCATACTAGAATACTATTTGCTCAATCAGAATGAGTAATTAATAAGGTACTGTTAATTTTCTTCAATTTTCTTTAGCATGATAAAATTAGACAAGTAATAAATTATGCCCGTAAATGGGACCTTACCTCCAATTACTTCAAATTCATCCTCCTGAATGGAGGACATGACGGTGCTGATGTGTTGGAATGGAAATAAAAAGTGGGAGACAAGACAAACGGAGAGAATACGTCCCAAAAATTCCCGTTGAACCACGAACAAACCAAAATAGGGAGAAAAAAAAAAGATATAACGATTTTACACTGAACTCATACACACAAATACTATCCAAAATAAACGGTGGAATAAATAATAAAACGACTTAGCCAAGATAAACAAGACGAAATAAATAAAAAAAATCAGTGGTAAAAGTAAACGAAGCCCAACCCATGTTCTTTCTTGGACTCTGGTATATAAATCTGAACCGACTCTTCCCCTCCATCACTCGCCCCGAAATGATTCTCCGCCCGAATCCGAAATCTGTACTTGGAACCAGGAATCAAGTCTCGGATTTTACAGCCGCGATGACGCGTAGACAAGGCTTTTAACCAAACATCCCAACCATCCTGGGGGGAAGTGGTTTAACCCAGACATTATATTTGGTAGGGAATAAAAACAATCATTAAATTGTCTACATGATACTTTTTTTTTTAAATACAAACTTTCATCTTGTCTGAACAAGAATGGGAAGGATAATCACGAAATAAAGACTCTTCAGCAATTAAAATATTAATACTAAAATAAAATTATTTGCCTTCATTTACTTTCACTCACCCGGAAATACTCCACAATGTAAGTGGTCACGTCCTCGTTGAGAGCATTCCACTCGAGCAAGCAACTGTTGTCAGGCATTTGAATTACAATGGGTTTCTCTGGAGGACTTGGTCTATCTGAATTTCAATGAGGGAAAAGATATTTCCGATATATAAATAAATCCCTTTCTACAGGTCTTAATAACAGTGGGAAAGGCCAATTGGAAAATTTTCCAATTGGCCTTTCCCACTGTTATTAAGACCTGTGCACCCAATTTTATTTTAAATTTTAGAAAGTATTTTTTTTATATTACTGGAGAAAGCAAATATTACCAGCCACAGTTACCAAGACATGAGCTGTGTCCTCCCCAATATTATTCTCAACCCTCAGCGTATATTCCCCTGCATGTTTCCGGGTCACATTTTCCAAGGTCAAAACTGCCCCGTCACCGATTTCCTGAACAAAATAGAGGCCCACAATACATGTCCAAAATAAAAATCAATGGAATTACAATGGAAATTAAGCGCCTCATTACAAAAACAACATCAAGATCCACTAGTGAAAAACAAAAAAAATTACCTGTAACTTAAAGTTGCCTTGCATAATCTCCCCCTCATGGTACCAGGACACTTCCGGTTTGGGCTTGCCACCACATCCGAATTTGATCCGCAGATTTTCTCCCACCCGACAAATGATCCCGTCTTCATAATTCTTTGGTACCTTGATCCTCGGAGGAGCTTTACAAAGAAACAAAGCATTAAGAGAGTGAAGTGTAATTTAAATATCATCAATGGAACACATTTTTGTAAACACCTGCAAAAAGGGGGAAATCATGCAAATATACAAATAATCATGAAGGAAGCACCCCATTGAGTCCTGATACGTTCGCACAAATAAACAAATAAAAAACAAGAGCTAAATAGAACAACTACCAGTGTAGAGAAACACGTATATTTTAGGCACTCGTTTAAAAACCAACAACCACACAAAAAGACAAAGAAAAAGGCTGAAAAGGCGGGAAACTATGTAGTACGCAGTGTTTTTGGTGTCTCTCTCTGTGTCCTTTACCTTCCACCACAATCGTTGCTGTGGACTCGACTTCTCCCAGTAAATTCTTTGCGAGTGCTCTAATTTCCCCATCATCAGTTATTTTTATGTGATTGAAAACTAACTTGTAATCAATTCCATCCGTCTGCATGGATATTCTGCTGTCCGGCTCCAGGGGCTCTCCATTGAGGAGCCAGATAATGTCTGGGTTGGGCATGCCCCATACGCGACAGGTGAATTCAACCTTGCAAAATAATGAATCATATCATGATTGTTCTCCCTTGAAAAAATAAATAAAAAATTAAGAATGGAAATTAAATTAAAGGGTTGACATAAAATAATTCCTTTACTACCCAAATAATGCCTCATCAAAGTACATCAAAATGGCGTCAAAGGAGAAAGCCGTGAATGGATTTGAAGAAATCAAGAATGAAAAAAAAAAATTGAAGAAACATGTCGTAACTTACCCTTTCATACTCAATGGCCCGTGTTACCGGAGTGATAGGAACTAGAAGAACTGGCTCGGAAAATTCGAAGGACACGGGCACAGATGTTTCTGAAGGCTCCGAGTAACCCACCAGATTCTCGGCAATCGCCCGAAATACGAAAGTATCGTCAAGATTCTTTAATAAACATTCAGTCCCCTCAACTCTGTACGACTCCCATATGTCGCCATCGACACGATTGAACTGTAGTACGTACCCTGAAACAGGTTTTGATTGATTTATTTTGGTAGAAATCTTAATATTCCTTATAAAAATGTTCTAAACGTACACATTTTCTTGTAATAATAAACACCAAGGAGGAGTAAAATGGTAATTTTCAATGAAATGAAAAATTTTCAATGAAAAATGAAATGAAAAACCAGTGAGAAGGCCTACAACGTTGGGGGTGATGAACAAAATATTTACCAATAATGGGACAGCCGCCATTGAAGAAGGGTTCCTTCCATCTGACCATGACATCATCGCCGATGTACTCCACCTCTGGCTTGGACGGAGGATCGGGTTTACCTTGTCCAAGTCACAAATCAATCATCACAACAATCACACGATTTATTTGGCCCCATGACTTTCACCTATGAAAATATTACTTTGGTGAAAGCAGATGAATTTTACAGGGGTCAAACAGGGAATTTCAGGTTTTGGAAATGCCCCTAAAAATCAAATACGATAAATAATGAGAGGAAAAAATGTAAATAAAAAATAATACCTGCACCTGGGGGAACCTTGTAACCTTTCTTCTTACTGTTGCTACTACTGCTTTGATTCCCCATTGGCACAATACAAATCGTATGGTTAGGAACAAAAATTTTTTTTATGTGTAATATATGATTTCAATGTTTTTGGAGGATGAACAATGAGAATGGTAAAGAAAGGAATCACAACAATGAACTATAAACAAAAGAAAGAGAAAAAAAACACACAACTGTGGTGACTACATTGGTAAAAACTCACTTGAGGGAACCGTGGTGTGTTTCAATGGATAAAAATTCACCAGGGGAACTAATAGTAAATGGGAGAGTGTATATTTTTTTTTTGCTCACTTGTCAAGTATACTAAAAGGATAAATTGAGAACTTTTGTGCCTTTGCAGAGTATATATATTATGAAGAGGGAAAGGAGTAAAAAAAATTGTAACCGAAAAGCAATGGTGCTTTTGAGTCCCGGATGTAAACACATTATTATTCGTACAGGGAAAGGAGAAAAAGAGCATAGAGGAGAGGATGGGGAAAGATGTTTTGAGAAAAGCTTTCCAACTTAGCTAAAAATAAACATGTCCCTTCTCCTATACCATTCATTTTACCTTTAGTATATTCTGTCAGGGGCAAAAAAAGGCTGAAAACGAAACAAGAAGGAAAAAGATGGCATAAAATACATCCTTTTTCTTCGGGAGTCAGTATGAAAAGGCAACAGGCAACCAAGAAGAAAAAAAAACGGTACCTCACCAAGAGAATATATATGAGAATGAAAGAAGTAAAAAGAGAGTGAAAACAGGCATGTATTTTTCTTCATTCTTTATTCCTTTTATAATTTTTGTTTCGAATATATTTATATATATACATTTTTTTACTCTCAACAAATACAGTGCTTAATGTGTGACTTAACATTATTACATAGCGTTTTAATCAAGTAGTACAGTATTATAGGTTTGTTTTTTTTTCTTCTTTTTATTCTTTCAAAGCGTCCGGGTGCAAGTATATATTGTAATGTATGTATTTGTAGAGAGAAAGAGAGAGACAAAAAAAGGAGAGTTTCTTCTTAAAGTACTAAAATTAGAATTAACATAAGATTATGTGTAACAGTACATAGAGGTATACAGGATTTATTTGAAAAGTTCTTTGGCATAATGCCAAATTTTGAAAAAGTATTCGTTTCTTCGTAAGAGGGCAGATCGGGAGTAGAATTGTATGTCTGCATCCATACCCGCACTCCTCATCCAAGATGTGGTCGTGTCGGTTATACTCAAATCTTTCTCTGTTAAGTCACCTGCCGACGTCATTGGGATGTCTCGTGTCGGTGCGTCTGTATTCAAGATGATGACAAAACAGGCGAAGATGCGGAAAAAAAACAACAAGACAAATATTTAATTAAGATATGTATACATCAATTTGTCCCTGAGCCAATTTCAGGCTGACGCCGCAGAGGATAAAAAAGGGCTGAGAAAACAAAAACAGACAAACAATGGTAAAAGTGAAAGAAACTGAAAGAATTACCGGGTGGCCGTGTGACTCTAAACGGATCTTCTGATTCTAACGGTTCGCTCAATCCTACTTCGTTTCGTGCAAATATTCTAACATGATACTCATGATTTTCCTGGAAAGCAGAAACACATTATTAGCACCAAAAAACGTCATTAACATGGAGATTGCGATTGTTTTTCTTTCTAGTAATATTATGCAATTATTATGTATCATAATATACTTCATCACATCTTAAATAGGTTGAGGCTGTTTTTTTTTTTTTTTTTTTACATTTATTGATTATAATCACTTTGTGAATTCCAGCTGTTAGTTACATATTCATACCTGTAGCTCTTGTATTGTGAAAGAGGTCTGATCTGCTTTAACTCGTCCAACCTCCATCCACATAGTTTTCTTACAATCTCGAACGGCGATGGTGTAGCCGATTATAACAGCTCCTCCATCGGATTCTGGAATGCCCCAATTTACTTGCATGCTTGAGCCTTCCTGGCGCATTTCCAGTGGCGCTGTTGGAGGTGATGGAGGTGCTAAAAAAAAGAAAAAAACAAAGAGACAATATTTAACCCGTTATCACTAGCCATGAATGTGCGCGTATTTTTTTCCACCAAAAACAAAGTCATTATTCCCAAAAAACTAAGAAAGATATTTTGTTTCATTTAAATTCCTTTCTTCCTTGCGTAATGATCAACTTACTGGCATGTGTTTTCAGTTGGATCACAGGGGTTTCTGACGGAGGTCCAAAGCCCATAGGATTCTCGGCAAATACTCGCATCACTTGTGTCTTATCCTTAAGGTTGACGACGGTGTGCAAGGTCACGGATGCTTCTAAGGTCACAATTCTTTCCCATGTGTTGCTCTCCGTCTTCTTCTCAATGATGTAGCTCGTGATCTCCGCCCCGCCTGTACTTCTTGGGGGTCCCCATTGTAAGGTCACGCTGCGACTGGTAATGTTACTCACGCTCAGGTTCGTCACTTGGGAAGGTGGAGCTGTGGAGAATTTTAAAGCAAGATTAATTGGTTATTTCCCGTTTTTTGTATTGACATGAAATATCTCAATTTTTAACTGCTAATATAAGAATGGTCTAAAATGAGTGCTTACTAATTCGTCTTCCTATCACAATGGGATCTTCCGGACTGAATGGTGGACTCGCACCAACAGCATTCCAAGCAAATACTCGGAAATGGTAGGAGACTTCTTTCTTGAGAGATGTGATTTCCAAAATAGTTTCCCCGCTTTCTCCACACTTCTGCCATGCCTTTTTGTTCAGCTCCCGCCGTTCCACCAAATAATGGGTGATATGGGAACCGCCGTCCGTTTCTGGTTCCGTCCACTTCAGGGTCAAAGATGAGTCTGTCATGCCCAAGGCCTCCAAAGGTGGTCGGGGAGCACTAGGTTTGTCTGGAACGCCATCACAATCATTTATTTCTATGTGACTTCTAACGGCTCTTAATTAACCCTTTCCTTACGAATTTAGTTCCTTCTAATTGTAAAGAGTTTATACGGCAACGCAACGACGTAAATTTGTATTTATTGAACACATTTCTTACCGTACTGACTCTTGATAACCACGGTTTGGGATTCCGTTGGCTCGGATTTACCCACAGGATTCTCTGCCATGACGCGGAACATGTACTCGGAGCCCTCCATCAGCTTTTGGACGCAGTAGGTAAGAATCTCACCTTCCACATCAGCAACCTGGCAAACAATTTTATTAATGTTAGATGCATTCAAAAAATATATTGGTCTATTTCTATTGCTCTTAAAAAACATTATTATAGTTTACCTTGGACCAGATATCTTTGCCTGGCTCTCGCTTTTCGATGGAATATTTGACGATGTCCAAACCACCGTCATCCAGCGGTGGCTTCCATTCCAAGGTGACGCTGGACTGCTCGATCTTCTTAATGGCAATGCCCTCAGGTCGGCTGGGTTTGTCTAAATATGTCATCATCAAGATTACTAATGCATACAAATTGAAAGCATCCACAACGTTGTAGCTACTTCGGCTAACATTATTACATTGTACGCAAATTAATCCAAAAAATCGTACGATAAAACACATCAAAACTGGGTCACAAAAAAACTTTTTGCCGGGCATAAAAAAATGGCTATATTTCAGCGGAATGTGCTCACACAAGCACAAAAAACCGGAAAAATTGGTCCTTCAGGAAGAAGAGAAAATTGAGGATGGATTGGTTTTAGTCACAATTATAAAAATACCAAAAAGCTAGTTTTTGTTTGTTTGGGGATGAAAAAACATATAGGTATAAATGCAGAAAAAATATCCATAAAAAATGTGTACTGTTTTAGTCACAACAATACCTACAACATGGATGTGAAGCATTATTTACATCAATTACAAATGTGTAAAATGATTGTAAAAATGAAAAATGTGTACTTGTGTAGGGCTTAGATTTGTCACTAATACGAAAAAGGGCAATAAAATCGAGGTGGACAAAAATGTGTGTAAAAATGATATGGGAAGTTTCCTCTCGTGGAATAATTTTTTTAGGAATGTAATAGTAACAATGTACCATATATACAATTAACCAATGTTTTGAGATATTTCGTATGTTATAGTAATTACCCATGGAATCGTCCGTCCCGCTTCGTCTTCTACTCTCATCTATTGAAACGGGGGAAAGGAACACAATATGTTCAAGTTGAGCCATAAACAGGAAATGCGTGTGTGTATAGAGAAAGGCATGAATCACATGAAATAAAGCCACTCATTTTTTCACCCAAGGAATTTACAATGGCGAATTTAAATTTGTACATACATAGAAAGCATCATTTCATAAGCACAATAAAAATTGCCATCAAAGATCTTGAATCAATTTCATAAAAATAAAAGCTATCTTTTTGCCACTTGAAATCAGGAAATATACATAAAAGCACGATCGAAATTGCCATTTAAAATCTTCGAAAATATTATTTACACCAAAGACACATAAAGGCTGGAATTGGTTATTCACATGAACACAATAATATTCATCTTCATATGCACATAGAAAATTCGCAAATATTTGACACAAAAAATAATGAAAATAGAACACTGGAAAACAAAAAATATATTTTTGTACATGGTATGATGAGTTAAAGTTAGGAACGTACCAACTACTCGCAGGTAAGCAGCAAGTTTCTTGGACCCGCAAGAATTTTCCGCAATAATTGTGAATGTTCCAGTGTCTTGAGGCTCTAAGGAATAAATGGCAATGCTTATGGAGGTTTCTTCCACATAAATTACCACTCGGCCCTTGTAATCCGTGATTAATTCGTCGTCCTTGTAGATGTTTATCGTTGGTCGAGGATAGCCTCGAATCTCCGCTTCCACCTTCCATTGTTCCTTCAATTGGAGTTTCTGCTTCAGCAGAGACTCATCCTTCACAATGATGTCCGGTGATTCTATAGCAAAAATCCATCCAATTCAATTTAATCTTTGTTGAAACCCATTTGTTTCCGTACAACAGAAAAATGACAATTTGACGCAAAATTGATTTATATGATTAATTATATTATTTAATAATCATTACCTTGAATGGTGAGTACACACGACGTCTCCGCAGCGCCTCCGCTATTGGAAGCTTTGCAGAGGAAAACTCCTCCAGAATTCTCATTGGTCTCTTGAATCGTGTACTTGGCCACGTTATTCTCGTAGCTCACATTTCCTTTAATGGACTTCCCATTTTTGAACCTGTGTGGTAAATGACATACCCAGCATTTGAATAGTGCTATTCCCTCCCAAATATTATACTATACAGGACAATTTCACATCATTAATTCCTTAATTACCATTTGATATCGGGTTTAGGCACGCCCCGAATCACACAAACGAGTTCCACATGCTTGCCCAGCCCAATAGTGATGTCTTTGAGTCCATCAACAACAGTGGGTGGTTCAGGATCTTTGGGTATAGTGATCTTGACATAGCGACTGCTGTTGGAGACGTCGCTCTTGCCAACTTCATTTTCAGCTGTCACACGGAACATCAACTCCGTATTTGTCGTCAGCTTCGTTATCTTGTAGGTGGTCTCCGTGATGTGGAAGTCTTTGTTCACAATATGCCACCTACAAAAAGGGTGACAACCCACATTATTACCAGGATAATCCATCAGCGCCTCCTATGGTGCTATGTACGTATATAAAAATGAATAATTACGTGAGGAACTCCTCCTTGTCGTGCAATTCAAGAATGTAATTGAATATCTTGGAGTTTCCATCTGATGCGGGTTGTTTCCAATAGAGAACGACAAAGTCATCACCCACTTCCAGAATTTCGGGCGTACCCGGCTGGCTAGGTTTGTCTGTAGTCATAAACGGTTCGTGAAATGCAAAACAATGGAATAATTGGTATAAAAATACGTTTAAGACACAAAAATACAAGATTTGTATGTATACCAATGACAACAATGAGGAAGTCAGCAGCATCTTCCCCACAGCTGTTCTTGACCCGGAGTGTGTATTCTCCGTGGACGTCATCCGTGGCACCTTTAAGCCTCATGGTAAAGGTGGCATCAGTCACTTCCACCTTGGAATTTTTGTCTTCGGTAAAAGGTTGGGAGCCTCGGAATAATTCCAGTGTGGGCGTGGGTAGGCCTTCATAGCTAATTTCAATGACGAGATCTTGTCCTTTGATGACTTTGTACTCCTTCTCAATGTGAGTGATCTTTGGTGCTGTTTCAATAACTACAACAATCACAATATTAACTTTACACGTTTAGTCTTGACTCATGTGAAATTGTATGAGCACACTTTAATTGCAAAAAACAATCTTAACAGGAATTATTTAACTAATTACCATCAATTTTAATTTTGGTGGACGTTTTCATGTTTCCACAAACACAAGCAAAGTCTACTTGGTCCGTGGTTTGTACAGACTTAATGGTTAATTTCCGAATTGTCTTTGTCTTCTCAATTTTGTACTTCTTGGTTGTTTTCACTACCTTACTATTGCTGTAGGGGGGAATTAATCATTTCCATTCAATATAAGCATTTCCATATCTTCCAAAAAAATAAGACACTCATACGAGAAACTTACCAAGTCCATTGAACTTCTACATCTTCACTTAGTTCAACGATGAGGGTGACGTCCGTTTCTTTGGTGCAATGTGTGATTTCGGGTAGCTTTCTCACAAAGCGGACTTTGGGTTCTGAAGGTGATAAAAATTATTGTAAATTTAAAATTTCCCCTTAAAAAAACTTATTAAACTTAGAAAAAATTAGTAATGTCAAATCTATTGCACAAACCTTCCACGGTAAGACGAGCTTCACTTCTCTGATCACCCACGGTGCATGTGTAGACACCTTCGTCCACCGTTTCCGAATTGTAAATCATGAGGCGCTGTCTCTTCCCATCGATGGCCAATTGGACATGCTCCGAGAATTGAAGTTCAACCTCATCCTTGTACCATCGGACGAGAGCGTCCCCTTTGGTCAATTCTATCTCAAATACCGCCCGTTCTTGTACCGGCACCGTCACATCCACCATACGTGTCACGAACTCAGGAGGCAATTCTATTTCATTTTTTTAAATTAGATTTTTTATATTTAATTTAGATCATTTTTATTTGTATCTCTTTCCACGAAGATCCCGCAAAAGACAGAACTAAAAGAGGGGGCTTACCGATGACATTAAGTTCTGCAGTGCATTCCATATCTCCGAAGGAGCAGGTGTATTCTCCATCATCGTGAACGGTGACTTTTTCAATCACGAGTCGTCTCCAAGCACCTTCAACGACAAATTTGATCCTTTCGCTCTCCTTGACAATCTCTCCGTCTTTGAACCACTGAACCTGACCACTGTCGTGGTTGAGAAGTACAGAGAATTCCGCTGTTTCATTCTCCGTAATTTCTAGGTCAGTCAATCTCTCCAGGAAATCTGGTTCGAATTCAATCACAGTGAGGGTGGAGCTGGTGGTGGCTCGGCCAAATTGATTCTCCGCACTGGCCACATAATCACCGTCGTCTTTCAAGGTCGGGGAAGGTAATTCGTAGGTGTAGGTATCTCCGTCCTTCCGAACAAGTTTCTTGTTGGTAATTTCTTGGCCATTGTGATACCAAGTCACCATGGTGGCCCTCTTGATCACTGTGCGGAAAGTGACGGCGGACCCTGGCTTTGTCCTTAGAGATCTCAGAGGCTCAATCACTTCTGGTGGTGGTTGACCCTATGGAGATTAAAAGAATCGTGTAATTACTTTTTTTCGAACTTGAAATTCTTCAGCAATTCTGATGGAATATTCCAGGCGAAAGAGGAGAGATGTTATTAAAATTATAATTTTCCAAACCTTGCGTGTGACTTCTAATGTCATGGTGGCAGAGGCCTCTGCCTCCCTGTTTTTAGCAACAACCGTGAACTCGGCAGCATCCTTGGTTACGACCTTCTTAATCCTCACGACGGACACGTACATGTGGACATCCGCAATGAATTCGATGGTCACTCGAGTCGTCTCCTCCAAAGGCTTTCCATTCATGAACCAGCGGATTTCGGGCTCTGGCACAGCAACTAACCGAACCTCGAACTCCACATCGGTTCCCTCCTCCACAATCTGACCTTTGGGCTTTTGGCTGAAGGTTGGTGGAATTCCTTCGAGAATGTCCGCGAGGGAGGATTCCCTGCTTAAACTCATTCGAGAAATCACAGTACTGTCCACGGATCCGTGGTCGGAGAGCGGCGCCTCTACGTTCAGTTCGGCTGAGCAGGCGGCGAAGCCGATGGAATTCTTGGCGACACACGTGAATTGACCGGCGTCTTCGGGGAATACTTCTTTGATTACCAAAGTGGCAACGTCTTCCGAGTAAAACATCTGTAACAACAAACAAAAAAATGAATTTACGTAATTTTATCAACTCTAACTGTTTTTACAGCTCTCTAATTAGTTAGTAAGGTAATTGTTCAGCGGGAACATTTAAATTATTATTATTATCGCTTTATTGTCGCAATTGTCGCTTTAATCACATTCGCACAATACAACTCCAATGCGTGCTTAACACTACAGAGGAGCATTGAAGACAGTGACGACTTTTACTAAAAATTTCTGTCTTTTTTTTATTTCCTTTGGTATATATGTATTATATATAATTTCCAATTTTCCTTTTTCGGCGCTACCTAATTTGGACAGTGACTTTCTTGCTGTTGGTATTACGGAGTCAGCATACCGTTTGGTTCTATACATTGCACATTGTGGGTGTTTTTTGCTGCTTGTTGGATTATTCGGTTTAATTTGTAATCGTAGCAAATGTATAAATCTAGGAGATGTCTTCAGAGAAGTTTTGTATTTATTGAACAATTGAGTAAGTCTACTTATTATTGAGGTCATGTTTAATTTCACAAGGATACTATTATAGTTTGATCTGGTGATTTTTTCCCCCACTATTACCGCTAAACAACTTTTGTTCAAATTAATGATTTTGTTGAAGGAATTTGTTAAATTACTCGTCCAAATAGGACTTACTTACCTCGAAATCCTTGGAACTTTTAATGATTTGTGTCTGTCTGAACCAGGTAATCGTGGGTCGGGGGGATCCTTCCACCACGCAACGGAATGTGACCTCGGTACCATCAGTGACTGTGATACTTTCCAGCTTCTTGATGAACCTCGGAGCAAACGATTTCTCACCTGGCTTCGGTTCTAAAAACAAATTCCCGGTCCCCAAACAAACAAGTATTACTATATATACATGGTCTCATGTGTAACTGATCTCATTCGTTACAAACTACAATGGATCTCCAGAGTGTCATTGATCTGTTACTGATACTGGATACTGAAAGCCATAAACAATTTGGGGGAAAATTCGAGGAAATAAGAAGAACGCCAAAATATAGGAAATTTTTTGGAGAATCAGCCATTCTCAAAACATCCCACTCACCATCAAAGGTTGGTAATTTATCAATACGATCGATAAGTTTCTTGGTGACAAACTCATTGTACTCATCTGGACTCATGAGGTAACTGGAAGGAACCCATCCCGTCTCATTGGTCAAATGCTTCTTGACCAACCACCAGTCCGAACTAGTTGCGTCTAGGAAATGGGTACATATCCATCCATTCTTACCATTCTCGTAAGTTAGTTTAAAAAAACGTTTGTCTATAACTACTTTATCTATTAACTAATTGATTTAGGCGACTCATTGTTTGATCCACTAATTGCCATTTGATCTAATAATACATCATAACAAAAACTCCAAGTAACAAACGTACCTACGACGTAGACCTTCTCACCCTCTACCAAATTCATGGACTCTTTGGTGTCGGCAACATAAGTGGTTGCAGCGTATTTGATCTCTCCAACCACGCCTGAAGGGTAGGGTAGGGTAGGACGAAAGACACGAATAATAATGACAGAAAAGACAACAACAAAATAAATAAATCATAATCATTAACAGAACTCGAAAATCAACCGTAGTTCACCAATGTCGGTCTCACTTGTGGACCATTTTTGGAGGGGGTAAATCAGACTCGACAAAAACCACGATAAAACAAAAAACGGGAAAACTTCATTGTTCCATTTACTCACAAGGGAAATAATGATAACTGATAGTACAAAAAAAAAAAAAAAATGCACACAAACCTTGATCAATTTTCTCAACAATCACACTCAAACTAGCGGACTCTTCATCAAATACCGGTGCAGGACTCTTTGGCTTAATTCGGACCTCGGCACTCTCATCGATCTCCTCATACTGTGGTCTCCTCCTTACCCCAAAGTTGACTTCCTCCTCCTCTTCTTCCTCCGATATGAAAATACTGGGTTTGGGGATGGACTTTTTCTTGAGGGGGAGATTCACACTGTCACTAATGTCCTCCTCCTCAACAATCTCCGTCTCCGTGCTTTCCTCTGGTTGAAGGACCACACTGAGACCCACGGAGACTTCTTCCTCCACGGGTTTAGGAGGCTTTTTCTTCTTTAATTTGACCTTGTAATCTCCTTCAATGTCTTCAAAGACTTGGTCAACTTGTTTCAAGGTGATGGTTTCCTGTTCAAGGTCCTCCTTCACGTAAGGCCGTCGGGGTTTGAGAGTTACTTCTTCGGAGACGAATTCTTCGCCGTAGGAAGTTGGCACCGGAGGCTCTTTTTTGAGGGTGAATTCCTCCTCAACTTCCTCCACAATTTGAGGTTTGGGCCTGGAGTCTCGTCGCTTGATGGTGAATTGTTGGGCCACTTCTTCTGTTCCTTGAGGGGTGGGAGCGGGTCCCTTCTTGAGGGTGACCTCCGCCGATGGCTCTTCCTCCGGTTTCTCCCTCTTCAAAGTGACTTCAGCTTCGGGCTCTTCCGTTATGGAGGGCTTCTTCTTCTTCTTGATCACAACTGCCTCCTCCGGCTGCTCCTCCACCACTTCTTCGATGGTGACGGTTTCTGGAGCTTCCTCCTTGGGCTGAATGATGACTGTGAGCTGGTCGGCAACGGTTTCCGGCTCCGCTTTGGGCTTCTTCTCCTTCTTCTTTTTCACCGTCAACTGCTCCGACACTTCATCTTGGGTGACGGACTTCTTCTTTTTCTTCTTGATCGTCACTTCCTCGCTCACTTCCTCAACCTTGGTTGCGTCGGATTTCTTGCGAGTGATGGTGATTTGCTCGCTCACATCTTCCGTGGGAGCCTGCTCGGGTTCCCGCTTCTTGATAATGGTGACTTCTTCGCTCACATCCTCCGAGGGGGTTAGCGACGGCTTCTTCTTCTTCTTGATTGTGATTTGCTCAGCAACATCCTCAGGAGCTTCCTCAGGCTTCTTCTTCTTCTTGATTGTGATTTGCTCAGCAACATCCTCAGGAGCTTCCTCAGGCTTCTTCTTCTTTTTGATTGTGATTTGTTGGGCCACATCCTCAGGCCCTTCTTCCGGCTTCCTCACGATCGTCACTTCTTCACTTACTTCCTCTAGTGGCTTCACGGA
This sequence comes from Disparrhopalites patrizii, assembly GCA_034698585.1. Taxonomy (NCBI): domain Eukaryota; kingdom Metazoa; phylum Arthropoda; class Collembola; order Symphypleona; family Sminthuridae; genus Disparrhopalites; species Disparrhopalites patrizii. The sequence goes on along the minus strand of JAQGBT010000953.1, from coordinate 2,910 downwards.
GGGCTTTCTCTTCTGAATGGTAACTTCCTCGGAAACATCTTCCTCCTTCTTGATTGAGGACTTTCTCTTCTGGATCGTGACTTCTTCACTCACTTCCTCTTCTTTCTTAATGGAAGTTTTTCTTTTCTGGATGGTCACGGCTGCACTAACATCTTCCTCCTTTTTGACGGAAGACTTACGCTTTTGAATGGTCACTTCTTCACTGACTTCCTCCTCTTGCTTAACTGAGGGCTTCCTCTTTTGAATGGTCACCTCCGCACTAACATCTTCCTCCTTCTTGACTGAGGGCTTCCTCTTTTGAATGGTCACTTCTTCGCTAACGTCCTCCTCCTTCTTGTCGGAGGGTTTCCTCTTTTGAATGGTCACTTCTTCACTGACTTCCTCCTCCCGTTTTACTGAGGGTTTCCTCTTTTGGATGGTCACTTCTTCACTGACGTCCTCCTCCTTTTTGACGGAAGGCTTACGCTTTTGAATGGTCACTTCTTCACTGACTTCCTCCTCCTGCTTAACTGAGGGCTTCCTCTTTTGAATGGTCACCTCCTCACTAACATCCTCCTCCTTGACTGAGGGCTTTCGCTTCGGGATAGTTACTTCTTCACTCACTTCGTCTTCCTTCTTGATGGAAGGCTTCCTCTTTTGAATCGTCACTTCTTCGCTAACCTCCTCTTCAGTCTTGACGGAGGGCTTGCGTTTCTTGATGGTCACCTCCTCACTCACATCTTCCTCAGTCTTCTTGGGCTTCTTCTTCTTCTTTATTGTAACTTCATCCGTCTCCTCAGTCTTGGGCTTCTTCTTTTTGAGAGTGATCACAGCCTCTTCCTCAACCACTTGGTCCTCATCCTTCTTATCTTCCTTCTTCAAGGTAATCGTCTGGGCTTCCGTCTCCTCCTCCGTCTCCGGTTTGGGTGCGGGCTTGCGCAAGGAGATTTCAGCCACTTGTTCGTCTTCAGGTACTTGAGGTTTCTTTTTAAGCGTGATTTCCTCGGCTGGCTCATCCTTCTTCTTGGGTCTACCCAATGTGACGGCTTCCTCCACGTCTTCCGCAGGCTCTTCAATAACGGGAACGACGGTGGGTCGCTTCTTATCCACGGAGTCCTCCGCGGGCTGCTCTTGTTCTTGAGCCGCCGCTGAGGCTGGAAGCTCGGGCACAGCCTCGACCTTCTCTTCAGGTACCTTTTCAACTTCTTCCTTTGGTTGCCCTCGAGTTTTCTTCTTCTTTTTCTCCACCACTGGAACTTCCTCAATAATTGTCTCAGCTTCGACTTTCTCGGGCTGGAGAACCACGTTGAGGGGCGCAGCTACTTCCTCAGGTACTTTTTCGGCAACCAGTTCACCCTTGCCTTCAGGTCGTTTCTGGGTGACGGTGACAGCGTCCGCAGCAATTTCTTGTGCCACTTGCTCCTTCTTCTTTTCAAGGGTGATTTCGGCACATACTTCTTCAGGTACTTCTTCCTTGCCCTTACCTCGGGGTTTCTTTTTCTTAATTGTAACACTCTCTACTGGAACTTCCTCTACCTTGGCTTGCTCTGGTTGTTCTTTCTTGATAGTAAGATCTACCGAGACCTCTTCTAAGGCAGATTCTTCAGCCTCTTTGGGCTTGCCACGAGAAACTTTCTTTGTGATGGTCACCTCCTCAGTTGGAACTTCCGTTTCCGTTGCACTAACAGGTTGCTCGGATTTAAGAGTGATTTCGGCGGTAACCTCCTCGGGAGCAGCTTCTTCTGCGTCTTTTGGCTTACCTCGAGAAACGCTTTTAGAAATGGTCACCTCTTCCGTTGGAACTTCTGTTTCCGTGGCACTAACTGGTGCATCGGGTTTGAGAGTGATTTCGGCAGTAACTTCCTCAGGTGCACCTTCCTCTGTTTCTTTGGGCTTGCCTCGAGTTTTCTTCTTCTTGATTGTGACTTCCTCTACGGGCACGCTGGTCTCCTTGGCCTTCTCAGTTTCACTGGGTTTAATAGTGAATTCGGAGGAAGTTTCCTCCATAGTTTCCGTCGTGCGCCCTTTGGGAGCAGCTAATGAAACGGTTTCTTGTGAAGTTACTTCCTCTGTGGGAATAACCTCCTCCGTCGCCTTGGCCGGTTGCTCCTTCTGGATTGTGAGATCAACGGTGACTTCTTCCCCGGGTGCTTCCACATCTTCCTTACCCTTGCCTCGAGCCTTCTTCTTCTTGATGGATACCTTCTCTACGGGAACTTCCTCTTCCCGAGCTTCCTCCGGTTTTGGAACTTCCGGTGCAAATTCATGGGCTCCCTCCTCAATGATCTTTTCAGTTTCTTCCTTCTCTTTGGCGAGAGGTGTGGGTTTGGTAACCTCGACTGTATCAACTGGAATGACCTTTTCTTCCGCCGTGACACCTTCTTTGGGAGTAACTTCCAATTCCTTGACCTTTTCTTCCTCTGGCTTCTCCTCTTCGGGCTTGGCAAGGGCAAGCTTCTTCTTCTTGGTGACTTTGACCTTTTCTTTGTGCTCTGGAGTTTGTTTTTCCTCGGCAATGACCTCTTCCGGTTGAACTTCAAATTCTCCGGCCTTCTCTTCAGATGGTTTATCCTCGTCTTCTTTGGCTCGGGCAAGAGGTTGTTTCTTAGAGACCTTGACTTCCTCCACGGGGATTTCTTTCTCTTGAGCAACGACACCTTCTTCTGGCGTAACTTCCAACTCCTTGACCTTTTCTTCCTCGGGCTTGTCCTCTTCAGGCTTGGCCAGGGCAAGCTTCTTCTTCTTGGTGACCTTGACCTTTTCTTTGTGCTCTGGAGTTTGTTTTTCCTCGGCAGTGACCTCTTCTGGTTGAACTTCAAATTCTCCGGCCTTCTCTTCAGATGGTTTATCCTCATCTTCTTTGGCTCGGGCAAGAGGTTGTTTCTTAGAGACCTTGACTTCCTCCACGGGGATTTCTTTCTCTTGAGCAAC
>JAQGBT010000952.1:0-38423 GCA_034698585.1 Disparrhopalites patrizii | reverse complement strand
CCAGACCGGACCGGACCGGACCAGGACCATGGACCATGCATTTGGTCTGGTCCGGACCAGACCATGCCCAGCACTAGCTGAACCTGCGGTCGTCAGGAGTCAGGACATGCTTGAACCAGAAACTTTAAGAGAAGCTTACTAGAGAGAATAGTTACGTGTTCGTAACAATTTTTTCTTACCAACAGCCAACAAATAAATTCCAGTTTGGAAGGACAAAATTGGTCGAGCTTGGAAGTACAAAATTGTTCGAGCTTGGAAGGAAAAAAATTGGAGCGCGGATGCATAAATATATTATATTGAACGATGTTTGCAATAAATAACCAATTGAAAAATTGTCCATCATCTTACAGAATTCAAAATTTTTTCAAGAAAAGCCTCTAAATCGTCAATTATATGTATGTACACACATAGGAAAAAGTCTTGCAGGACTTCATTTCCAGGACTACTATTCCCAGAAGAGCTGGCTTTAGGTCACGGTAGGATAAAGGAGAGGAAGGATTTCCAATCTAAAAAAAAATAAAAACTTCATTTGTTTTAAATTACATTTCGAACACAGTTTCAACCAAATCCTTGTATGCGTGTTGGGAGAGAAGGAACCAAATATGTTTGAGGGTCGAATGTCGAATCCCCATAAAATAATATATTTTCCAAGATCAATAAATACCCCAGGGTAATAATTTCCACCATCTTTTACCAACTGACCGGGGGTCAAATGAGAACGAACGTAAAAGACGTGAAGAAGAAGATGGGCTTTCCTCTCATAAGGATCATTCAGCCTCCGTCTGTCCTCCAGGCGTACTTCGTAGCCATATAAAAAGCTTAAAATTCTCTTCCAAACCTCTCTCTCCCGTGACTAACACGTTCTTTTGACTCCCCAAACGTTTCTCCAGCCGCTGGGGTGTAGATATGAATGTCAATGAAGAATAATTTACTCATCTCTTGTGTCATATTCAGCTCCGGACGTGATCCTCCCGCTAGTCCCCCTCCAACCTCCCACTCAAAAGAGAAGGCCAAGACTTCGTAAAAGAATTTCCTTTCTGCACGGAAAAATAAGTTTTCAAAAATAATCAATAATTCAGAGAAAAGTATTTTTTTAGGCCAAAAACTTACTCTAAAAAAATGTGTAAATAGACATTCTTAATCCAAGTCTTTTTTCTCGAGGAAAGTCCAAGACACTTTTTTTGGGGAAAAGTTTATTTGTGCAAGACGTCAGTTAACAACTTAACAGTGGACTTCTCCAAAAACTTTGGGAGTGGGTGAGATCCGCACCAATTTGTTCAGCTGCCTCTCTCCCTAGCATCAGATGACATCCAGAAGTTCTCCAGTTCAAAGGCATATTTCCCTCCAGTCTCATGCAATGTTTAAGTCCCTGGCGTCGTAATTCCTGGAAATCTGCGAAGGCATTCTCATATGCGTATGTATTTATGTATAGTATGTACATACATTTGTTAGTGGTAAATTGGTTTCCATGGAATTCTCCGTAACAGCAGAGTACGGGAACGTCCAGGAAACAAAAGGATGGAGCCGGAGTCTGAATGTACGAAAATGTCCTCTGTTGCAACCCCAAATGTGTCCCGATCCCTTAAAGTCCGTTTTTAATAGCCATTAGCAAAGCTAATAGACTAAGTCAAACATTCTTGGACAACCATGAATAATGTAATTATTTCACGTGGTCTCCCATTTAAATTCATTACATTAAAGTCACTGCTACCACTTTAACAAGGTACGGGAGGACCAGGAGATTTCTCCGAATTATTCTCTTGCTTTTCCCCGGGACTGCAAGCGACGTTTCGGGGCAATCGTGTGCCTCCAAAGTGATATTCCCCCGGTCTTTGACAGCATGGGAATAACCCTTTCCCTGTTCCAACTTGGAATCTTCGTGCTCTACTTTTGTCAAGCCATGCTTAAGGACCTCGGAATACAATTTGGATTAGAAGTAGTTAATTTAATTTGCATTCAAAAAGCGGAAGCCATAGCAACAAATGGTGGTAGGAGACAGAGGGGAAACTCCCTCGTCTCTACAATGTCTCCGAGTCACGGGAAGGACGGGGAACAAGCCTTAAAAAATTGATTTCGCCCTTGTACTAGAGCTTCATACGAATGCAAGGGAAGATTTCTGTGAAAGCCGGTGAAAATTCAATTTCTCAGGGACGCCTGCATGCTGGAACTGTTTCGGTTAATAGAATTCCAAATGGCAATGTCCCAAGTCCCAGTCATGAATTGCCGAAGGAAGTAAAGGGGAAATAATTTTGTCACTTCAGATTTTTTATTGATCTTTGCAGAAACCGTCATGTGTAAATGTAAACCGTCACTAACCCAACTCCAGCCATTTTTTTTAGCCACAGGAGTTAGCTGTCTGTCAATAAAATGCATCGCTGCCTCCGAGCATCGGGTTTACATGGGATTCATGAGAAAGAAATTGACGGTGCAATCAAAGACAATCTTGAAACTGGTGAAGACCAAAGGTTTATCCACGTAATACACAGAGCCAATGAAAACCCGGATGGGTCTCAAAGGCTTCAAGGCCCTGGATGTCCATCCACTAGTGTCGGTTCCATGATTTCTTAAACCCGAAAGTATCTTCTGGGTCCGATCATGAGTTTCCGCGATGGCCGCGATGGTCAGGGAAAAAATGAAAAGGTGGTTGATGCCGATGAAGCCCAAAATCAGTGACGCCAGTCCAGACAAGCGGAAGGAGCCATAAAAGGAGAAGACGGCGATGATGAAGATGCAGATGGTGATGCCTAAAAGTGTGCTGGAAATAACTTTGTTCAGATTATCCATCAACAACTCCAACTCCCTCAAAATCCCAATGACATTCTTAGGGGTTCTTATAGCTGAGATCGTGAATTTGCTCGTCTTCTCTCTATAAAAGTCAAAACAAAGGGAGAAAACGTCTAGGAAATTATTTCCAGGAAAGTTTCTTTGAGCATCCTTAGTCCTTAGTTGAATATTTAATTCAGGGAACTTTCTTCTCATTACCTCAACTCGTTCATGACGACGATAAAGGGAAGGCAGAGGCCCAGGCACATGTTGATAAGAACATGAGCGAAACCCGCCTGGAGGCAGAGGAGGTAAAGTTGAATTAACATGCCCCCGAGGCGGATCGTCCAGTTTGTATCCGAACCGCTGGAGAATAGAGAAACGATAAGCTCCGGCGAGGAAGGAAAGACGAGGGCAATTGAGGAAAAAGAAAGTGCTATCCCGTAGAAACATAAATTAACTACTTTTAGCAACGCTGGCAGCAGCAAAATAATTCGGGGTGGCTTCGCCTCCAGGAGCACGTATCGGCCTAAACACACCAAATAACCATTTTTAATCCAAATAATCATTCTTATGATTGTGCAAAACCAAAATAAAATAAAAATAACTGACAAAATAGCCAAAAATATTCAGCAAAAAATGAAACAATTTCGTACGTTCCACCGTTTCCAGGAAAGAAAATCCACTTCTAACAAAGGAAATAAGTTCATCTGTACGAAAAATCAATGACATTGCCAAAACTGGAGCAATGGTATAGAAGCCCCCGGCAAAGCCCATGTAAACTTTACGGACCATCCCAGTTTTCTCCAGAAAACTCGTTTGAACCACCCGAAACCATAGGAAGGTCACGTAGGAATAGACGAAGCAGACATTAAAGCCCCATCTAAGCAAACGCCAAGGGGACTTTTCCAGAGCTAAAATTTCCCCCGGTCTCCAGTTGTACGGATGAGCTTGGAGGATTTGACCCCGGATCACGCTCTCTTCCAACGTGGCTACGAGTTGGTCTATCAGTAGGATTTTACCCATATTCTTTCACAGGGTCCAGTGTTTTTTTTTTTTTAATTAATTGTTTCACAGTGAGCTCGATTATGTTTTTCACAATTAAATCACAGGTCAAGCCTGGAAACGTCCGAAAAATTTGCTCACGACCACAAACGACATGTCTTTAATTGGGACAGAAATAAAATAATAAAATACTTAAAAAACTCGAAATTGTTTTAAAAACTTAAAAAACACACATTGGTATTGGTGGCGGTTGCCACCAATGTGTTATCACTGACTCGCGGGCCACTGGACGTGATGGCACACCTGAAATGCTGGATCAGCTCACATTACTTTTTCACACCTAATTGTTCCAGTAATTACGGCCGATGACCACATTTTCACCTCTTTATTGCCCCTACTTTATTACACTGACATGGAATACTTGTACTGTAAGCCATCACTGCATGCCTACTATAGTAATTATTTCTGTACACGCGCTCTTTCATCGCCTATATTTAATCTATTATTTAATCGATCCGGTGCGGTAGCATGAAAAAATAATTTGCAAACTCCAGGGAATATCGTTTACCGTTACTGTGAGTGTGACGTAATTTCGTATCTCAAGAACTGCATTCTGCTCCCCTAAATACACTAAGCGTTACGTGTGAACGATGTGTTTATTTCTGCCTTCTGCCATCATGAATGTGAGCGCCTACTTATTATTATATCTTATACTTATACCCATTATCAAGTATGAACGGAAAATTGAATTTTGCGAATTTTGCCTCGTGTACTCACCCCAATATTGGCAGAAGGGACTCAAGGGCTAAAATAATCACATATGAGAAAGACATTTACCGGTCTATGTCCATGATGGACTTCCGGTTGCCACCGATACATTCAATCATGGATATTAGGGACATGTTGTATTGTTGAATATATGATAGCGCTTCGTATGTTACTGGCCACGATACATGTGTATTTAAGGGAAATTCCGCCCTAACTATTAAAGTCATTGCTGTCTTCTGACACTTCAAGTACCATTTGCCCCGGATTTCATATCATTCCTGCCCCAACGTGTGTATACTACTAAATATTAAAGTCTCGAGTTGAATGTTTATAGCACTGGCAACAAACCAAACCACTCTTTTACTTAATAGCCACCGTTTGATTTAAGTGTCCATCTTCAAGTGCGCTCCTTGTAAAAGCCAAAAACCTTTCAGTTTGGTATTGGTTATTTTTTTGTTGTCCCATAAATAACACAAATGCCCGGGAAGTGCCTCATAAAAAGGAAGTAGCCAGTAGCCACAATAGGCTGGGGCAAATTGCTTAGGAAAGGCCATCATCCATCATTATCCCTCATGTTCCGTCTGTATTCCATCGCCTTTGCCAACGGCCATACCACGTGGAAAGCACCAGTTCTCGTCCGATCACTGAAGTTAAGCAACGTCGGGCCCGGTTAGTACTTGGATGGGTGACCGCCTGGGAACCCCGGGTGCTGTTGGCATCAAATTTTTGCCTTTTAAAAAAAAAAAAAATGCATTCTTGTTTGGTATTTTTTGTTATACATACAATACTGTAATGCACTTATGTACTCATTTAACGAAACTGGTAACATGCTTAAAAATGTAGCAAAACACAAATTAAACATTAACCATTTTCTACCAGCTCTCAAGTTTCTTGACGTATATAGGTACATTTAATGGTTTAATCAACTTGATTTGCATTTGAATATCACTGGGGCAAGTCAAGAATATAAATGAAAATACTTGATTTAAGACCATTCTGCGCTATTTTAATTTAATTTTAGACACTTTCAAGGCTAATTTCTGCACAAAAAACAAGGCATAAAAAGCACTGAAAGCACAACAATTGGAGGACGAGCATATTTCCGAAACAATTGGATACAAGGACTTTCCAAAAAATGTAATTAGGATTTTGTGTAAGACTATTACACAAGAAGAAATTACTGGAATTTAGAGCTCAAACTCAAAATCCCCGTATTTTCTTGAAAACCTAATGTATAAATACCTTAAATTGGAAGCATGAAAACCATAATTTCTATGGGAAAAGCGTAATTCCCTGATACAATGCTTTAAAAGCATAATTTTTTGAGACGAAAAGCAAAATTTTTTCCACGAAAAGCAAAATTTTTTCCACGAAAAGCAAAATTTTTTCCACGAAAAGCAATATTTTTTCCACGAAAAGCAAAATTTTTTGAGACAAAAAGCATAATTTGTTTTGTAGTACGTAAAAAACATAAATTGGACTTGTCCCTAGCATTACATGTTAAAATAGGCTCAAACCACTTTTGTTCAAAGTCATTTTAGGGGTCAAAGTGCAGGTTTATACGCCAGGATTTTATTTCCTTATTACTACTAGATGTTTTTTTAATTAGAAAGAAGAGATGTAGCAGATGGAAAGTATTCCTTATAATTATAAGCAAAATTCAAATAAAAGCAAATTGTTTCAGATAAAATTTCGGAAAGCTTTTAATAAGAAAATAAAATGATTGAAAGAGCAAAAAGTTAAATGCCAACAGCACCCGGGGTTCCCAGGCGGTCACCCATCCAAGTACTAACCGGGCCCGACGTTGCTTAACTTCAGTGATCGGACGAGAACTGGTGCTTTCAACGTGGTATGGCCGTTGGCATACGACTATACAATATCTCTCGTATTTATTCTATACAAAGGTCTATTTTCCTCAATCCTTTCAGCCCTTCATATGATTTCAGACTATGCAGTTCCATCTATGACCGCAGAATAATACAATTTTAGCGAGGGCAATCGTCTGTCATCATGCGGGAACGAAAATATTATTTTTATCTTTGCGATTTGGGACACTCGGAATTTTGCGGACTGCGGGTATTTTCTCCCGTTTTCGGCATTCAAGCTGAAGGACCGGGTTGAAGACGCAGTGCAGACACAATAATGGTGAGTGAGAAAAGTGTAATTTTATTCATTCTTGTGGTTATTTATTACTCATTTACGTTGAAAAAAGCTTGAGCCGGTTTTGGTCGTTGTTCTTTGCAATTTGCAACTCAATTGTTATTTGAATTAAATAAAGCAAATACGGAGATGTTTTATTCATTTCATTGAACTCTTTTGGTTGTTTCTATATCGGGGACAACTTTTCCCGTTTCTTCCCAGTTTGACCCGATTTGGGTATCAGGACAGCTTCTGCATAAAGTGTAAACGTCTTGACATTAAGTTGTGAGTTTGTTATTTTCTCTCCAGGGTTTCGTTAAGGTCGTCAAGAACAAGGCGTACTTCAAGAGGTTTCAGGTGAAGTTTAAGAGGCGACGGGAGGGAAAGACGGATTATTATGCCCGGAAGAGGTTGATCCTTCAAGATAAGAATAAATACAATACACCGAAATACCGCATGGTGGTACGCATTACCAATCGGGACATCATAGCGCAGGTGATTTGAATAACAGACATTTGCGAAACTGACGTTGATACTGATTTTAATGTGACTATTTTAAAAACGTATAATATGTTTTGTATATCTTTTAATTTGTGGTTCATTTTTATTACTTTTACTGTCACATATGACTCTGTAGATTGCTTACGCAAGAATTCAAGGGGACGTAATCGTGTGCTCAGCATACAGTCATGAACTACCGCATTACGGGTTAAAAGTGGGACTAACTAATTACGCTGCTGCGTACTGCACTGGTCTTCTCTTGGCTAGAAGGGTAAGTGTTTTGCATTGTGCGCCGTTTTGATATTTTGGTGAAAACACAGGTGTTTGCAAACATTTCCTTTACATAAATGTTTATCTTTATGGGTTCGTGATTTTGTATGCATTTTAGATCTTGAAGAAGTTCGGATTGGACAGCGTTTACGAAGGTCAGACGGATATCAATGGTGAGTATTACGCTGTTGAGAACGTGGAAGGGCAATCAAAGGCATTCCGAGCGGTCCTGGATGTTGGTTTGTACCGAACTACAACTGGAGCACGAATCTTTGGTGCGCTCAAGGGAGCTGTTGATGGCGGGATAGACATTCCTCATAGGTATTCAAAGATTTTGTTAATACCTATAGATACCTATATACTTATAAAATTATAATGTTCATATTATTAATTATAATTCCACTCACTCTCCGCTCTTGTTCACGTCAGCGTTAGGTGTATATACATGTGTCATATTTATTTGTATTTTGGAATACAGTGAAAAGCGTTTCCCCGGATGGGACAACGAATCGAAACAACTAAATGCTCAAATCCATCGAAAACATATTTTGGGGGTGCACGTGGCTGAGTACATGCAGCAGTTGTTGGAGGAGGATGAAGCAGCATTCAAGCGACAGTTTTCTCGATTTATTCGGGAAGGCATCGGAGCCGATAGGGTAAGTCAGTGTGGATTAATATCAACAATGAGCATAAATTTAATAAAATACATAAATATGTACACATATACCAGCAGTGTGTTGAATCAAGCAACACCTCGAGTCATAAAATACATAGTTATGTGATTATGTGTATAATTAGATAATTACTTTTGTATCCTCACAGCTTGAAGCACTGTACAAGAAAGTACACGCCGATATCCGTGCAAACCCTGAACCAGGTCCATCGACTAAGGATGTCTCCCAAATTAAAAAGAAGCGGTGGACTCTGAAGAAGCTGAATGGAAAGGTCAGAAAACAACACGTTGTTCAGCGAAAAGCAGCATTCCTCAAGTCGCTTGAAGCCGAAAAGGCTGTGGGATAGTTATATTGTATTTATTGTTTTATTCAATTTTGTTTCTAAGTCACCCTCTCACACTCAATATTCCATTGATGTTGAGGTGGGATTTTATCAGATCTCAATACTAGTTACCTGTTTACATTTAGTGTAAAACCAGGAAAGAATGAACCAATAAAATTGTGCTCACGTAACTTTAATGCATTTTTCAAGTACTTCGTTCGTTGAAAAGCTTCTCGTTCGTTTAAATTGTGAGTTCAGCAGTTCAGCTTCATATTTAGCAAATATTTGGTGGCTAAAAGTAGATGTAATAATGCATAAATCATATTAATGTATATGACATGTATACTTTTTGTGCTGGCTTGTGAAATTGGTTGCCTTTAATTGCCATTTTCCGGGTGGATTAATGTTCATTTTGCAATCATTTTCATTTTAAGTATTTAAAATACTTTATGACGACAACATATCATGAGCATTGTTGTTCCTATAGCCGGTAGTAAAATCAAATGAATCTCGCAATGACCGACGTAATGAGTGATTAAATGAGACATGGTTTTATTAAGGAATAATTGCATTCCAACAGTACAACTGCCGGCAACAACAACGTATGTATCTCGATCATACATCATACTTTGAATAAATACATATTATTTCGTAGCTATATACCTCTCACACAAAAACACTTTCAGGAAAATGATTAGAAATCATCCTATTTGCACAACGTTGGAATGTTTCACTAAAACAAACAAAAATTTGTCATTCGACTGGACTTCCGTATGTAGATTGTAGTATCTGACGCGAAATTGTGTAATTATAATTCATTGTGAGCGGCTGTATTCATTAGTTCCAGACAGCGTGTGTTAACTCCGTGCTGTAATTAAATTAAGACCATATTGTAGCTTAGAATTTAAGTTTTTGCAAGATGTGATCAACTTGAAGCTTGAATTTATTAATTATTACGAAAATGGGTGATCGACTTACCGTACAATCATAACCTTCAGTGCCCTTGTAGGCTCCTTCGTACAATTGGGAGAAAGAGTCACGCTTCATGGCGGCGGATACTTGGAATGCTGACACGATACTTGCAGTCTTTATCACATGTCTTCGAATGAAATTCTCGTTATAAAAATTGTGATTTAATTGGCAGTAGATGAATTTTGCACACGCGGAATTCTTTCTTGCTTTCTCGTGAGCGTCCCATACTAATGCTAATGGATCTAGGATCTCCTTGTTGAGCACATCCGCAGCAATCTTCTCGATGTCCTTCGCCTTAAAGTCCAACAGGGATTCATGGGTGATGGAGAAAGTATCTCGAATGTAATTAAAGACCGGCTCAATCGTTTCCTTCGCCTTCAGGCCCAAGCCAAGTTTATTGTTGAGGACATCATCAGCTCGCGCCAGGACATCCTTAAAATCGTTGGGGATGGTGATGGACTCAAAGAATTTCCCGATGGGCTTCACAGCCTGGCTAACCAACATTTGACGGATGATGGGGTCTTGGAGCTGACGGAGGATCGTGTCAAACCGGAAGGAGGTCTCCTTTTCCAAAATCCTCAGGGCATCAGGCAGATTATTGGTTTTGAGCAAGCGAGGCAATACCCGGTGAACCTTTTGACCCATGGGTGAGCTCATGAAGTCTGTGTAATACTTCATAAGTTCCGAGATTTGCAACATGTCCGCGATTCCCTTCTTCTGTAAGTTTGAAGACATTTTTATTTTTTATTGCAATTAATATTTAAATATAATTTTAATTGACAAAAGGTATGCTGTTGTTCCTTACTTTTGGCGCTTCCCCTTCACCCCTGCGGTTGACAGTTTTGGAGTCGCTATCCCCTCCCAAGCCCAAATTCTGAGCAAGACCAATAACGGTGTCAATGTCAATGTTCTGGGCCATCATGCCAGCGATGGATTCAAAGGAGAGCCCTCCTTGACCTCCGTCATTATTATTGTTTTGCAGAAATCCCTGAGCCATTTGCAAGAGCATTTGAGGGTTACTTGAGACGAGATTCCCCAAAATCCCACCGAATTGACTGAAATCAAAGCCTCCAGATTGTGCCGGTTTCTTGTTCCGACTTCCTCCTTGCTTGTAATCCATGTCAACACTTTCAACCTCCACCTCGTTTTCTGAAATTTTGGGTTTGGGGGCTGACTTCTCAGCTGCAAAAGCTAGGAAACAAATTTTTTAATGAGAACCCTTTAACCTCCTTAGGAAATGATTCACAATACATAAATCTGTTTTTTAATGATTTTCATAATTTTTTCGTTTAATAATTATTGTAAGCAGGATAAACAACTCACAATCCATAGTTTGCTGGAACGCATTTTGTAGTCGTGGTGCAATGAATTCAAACACAGTTTTTCCAACGTCACCAGGGTTGGTTAGAAGCTGTTGTGTTAATTTATTTCGCAATTCTAGCGGTAGAGCAGAATACGTTTCTGTATACAGAAAAAAGATGGATAAAAAATTTATTCCATTTTTCCCCAGCACATTCGAATATACAAACCATTAAACATTGTGCTATGTCTTTAGAAAAAATGTTTAGAATACAGATTGAACTACTCACGTTGAACAGCCCTGAGCTCATCTCCCTTGAGAAGATTCTTGACTAAGTCCCCAAAAACATTCTCACCGTGGTCCGCCCAGGTTGAATGGACAATTAGTGTAACGCACATTAATAATTTTAAGCACCGCATTTCAATGATTTTCTTGTCACAAGCGTCCTCCCAGAAATTTTATGAGAACCAGATGATTTCTGTACGAGAGTCAAATGAGAGCAAAAATATAAGCCACTTGAAGAAATTAAATTTTAAATTAGTACTAGTACCATATCGATAGCAAACAAATGTTGTGGCATTGCCGTAATTAATTATTATGAAATTTCTATCACCGCCGCCACTTATAATAACTCGTGTCAGTCAGCACTGATAAGGTGAGTGGGGGAAATATTAATGGTCAAAAAATCATCACAACTGACAATAGGAGATAACAAAAATTGACAGATATGAACCTCGTGGAATACACCTGGAAAAATGCACTTTTTCCGCTTTCCCTACCGTAATAAAACAAATAGTATCCACCGTAATAGAAAAAAAACGTTTGCATCAACCTTCCGGAATATCCGGAAACCCCACAAAAAATACACAAAGGCAGATAAAACCGGGTAAAAACTTACAATTTTTTTTAAATACTTCCTTTGTCCTTGCAAATTGAACGGGAACTGAAAATCAGAGAAACTGACAGGGAAGTTTTTATGTCTGTCCGAGTGACGGACAGAATTTTGACTAATCACTTTTGTGTCAGCTACACATACGTGGCTTTAAAAAAAATCTGAATGGTCGTTTTCTCTCTCTGAAGCCAAAGACCTGTGTGCAAGTGCAAAGGGTGTATAGTTATACATAAGTTGACGAAGAGAAAAAAAAAGGGCTGAAGAAGCAAAAGAAAAATATTATTATCACCTTTTTTATTATTTGAACCCTTTACAACAAAAATATATGCTACTGCCAGCACATACCAGCGGCTTTATACCCACAGCAACTAATTATAAAAGCTAAGTACTTCTACACTGGCTCTGTGTTTTTCAATATTGTAACAAAACCAATTTTTTTTTCCATGTAACACCTGAGCTAAAAATAAATAATAAAAGGTAACTCACGTCGTCGTCCACTGTCTGCAACTAAAAAAAAAATTTTTTTTCGGGGGGAAAAGTTAATACTTAAAGGTACTGAGGAGATTAGGAAAAGCACTGGCACTTGAGGTGTATACCTATAAATATAAAGAAGAAAAATACATACTGTTATTACCTGGTCAAAGAGATGTGAATCTCCGTTGCTTTTTGAAGAGGCAACTTTTTTTCCCCAGTCTCTCCCTACCTTTTCTTAATGCTATGCCGGTTGGATGGATTACTAAAAACTTCCCCTCATCCCCTCCGGCCAGGACAATCACCTCCAACAATGTTCAAGTCTTTGAACGTCTTCTATGGGATAGGAAAAAACAACTTCTTGGAGCCAGCCACCACGTACATTCTTATAGATATATGTAAGTTAAGCATGAAGGATAATCCTCCCTTCCTTGATTTTTTTTTCTTTCGTCTTTTAAACCTACCCTACGTGGATTTTTATTTAAATGTGTGTACAAGACAATTTCTACCGTTTGTATACATATTATCCCACGGAGCTACCAGACGAAAGGGGAAGCCAGGTGAATCCGACTTGGTATATAGGCACATATAGGTATGTATGTTAGTCTATATAGTCCATGAACACAAAAGTTGTTTAAACAATTACAATGATCATCCAACGGTTTCATGAATGAAAATCTTTCCGAGTGGTGCTCTGCTAATATAACGGAGATGGATCTCCAAGAGATTTATGTAAGGGATGTATACAACGTGTATGAATTTGTGCCTGGGATACATCTTTAGTGGTAAAGAAATATTTTTTAGGAAGTCATGTTCTATAAAAATGTTCTGGTATAGAGGTAAAATGTAGAGGTTTTATTGTCTCCTTGAACAAGATGTCCAGATTACAAGGCAAATTTTTGAGGGAGGAAATGACGCTCAGGATATGAGACATTCCCTCGTGGAAGAGAAAAATGTGCGGAGCTCCAAGACATTCTTTGTTATGACATTGTCAGCACATTTGGAAAACTACATCACAAATTAACGAGGAGTTATATTAAAAAGATATGTCATGTTTCAAATCATCATTAGGTTATCATGGAACTGGAAAAAATCAGGGGCCACCCAAATCGTCGCCGATGAATGATTCTCGCACCAGTGCTTCTGATACAAATGGGGAATTTTGACACAATGACTGAATTTTAAAAAAAGGAAAACTTCATTCTGTGGTTTCTTGTTTTTCTCATCTTTTCGTGTCCAACAAAAAAAATGAACATCTTCACAATGACAAAGTGCTTCAGAGCATATTTGCTCGCACATACACGCGTAAGTACATAGGAAGGTACTTAATATTACTAGGTACATATGTACTGAAGTACTAAAAAAACGTCGCGTTTTTTTCATGGCTCATCGTTTAACGAGATACACAAAAAATGGATTTTACGTCCAAACTCTGATGACGAAACAATTTTTTTTTAAATGTCAGTCAGCATAAATATTGATAAAAGACCAAATTAAGGAAGAGGATTTTTCAATTGTTAAATCTACGTGTTACTTTGTGGAGCATGGAATCCCTGTTTTAAATTCGCTTGAAAAGAATGTGCTTTTCAGCTATACCAATGATACTTTTGAAAGTGTAAGCTAATTCTTATTAATAAATGCTAAACGTGAACAATTAGCACTGGGCATGGTAAGACTTTTAAAGACTGTAATAGTGTAATGGTATACCGATCTATATGTTGTCATGCTTATACACAAAGACAATAACATCTGCCACGTAATCCTCAGACTACCTATATTGCTCAGTTTGTCCACATTGCCCCAAAATCTTTTGCCTACGCAAAAGCATTGTGGCCAGCTGGCAAGCACTTTTTTGCGCAGAATTGTTGGACAAATCCAAGAAAATAAATGATTTAGAGAAGAATTCTCCAAAAAAATCTTCCCATCAATATGTGAAATTAATTTCACCCTGAGCAAAGTATGATTTATGTGTGGAAGAACGAAGAACCTTTAATTTTAGATTTTTTTTGCAGCACCAACAAAATGTTGACTGACATTTTCGTGCCAACGCAAGTGCAACGAGTGAAAAGGTTAATTTTGACTCTCATGTTATGCTTTTTTGGTTATAAAGCGTATCGTGCATGTATCTTGAAAAAAAAAACTATTTTGCATGGTCTCAGTTTTTACGAGAAAAATTTCGCACACAATTTGCACGGGACTTTATGGGTTTTTGCAGAATGTGAGTGATACGAGTTTGAATGGTGGTTGTTGTGGTCCGTTTTGCTGTTTTGTATTAATACAATATGCACAGGTTTTATTGTTGTTTGACGTATCCACTATGAAATCGTTGCTTGGGGCGAATCATTTGCCGTAAATTACAGAGTTTTGGAACTCTTATCTGACATTAACCTGAGACACGTGTGTCCCAAAAAGCCTTTTATATAACAACATTACTTTCTTGGGAACCACCGCAGAAAAAATTTGATAGTGATTTAGAGAAGAATATTGAACTGATAATGAAAGTATATTTTTGGTTGCTGATTCGTATCATCGCTTCAAAATTGCAAATTTTCCCCTATGAATATGGTGTATCGTCTAAAATGCGGTTGAAGCCAGAGAACTTCATTTCACACCAAGCAATAGATATTCGGTGATTCACATTGGCAAAAGAAACTAATTATTTCACCATTATTCTTATGTAGATTAAGTGCACGCACTATTAGGGACCAATGTAAAGGCTTTTAAAAAAAGAATTTCGCAAAAAAAAAAAAAACAAAAACAAAAATCCCACAACTCTTGTTAAAAAAGACTTACGAGTCATTAGAGGCACAAAGACTTTGAAGGCTTTGGATTGGATGTTAGAATCAAATTGGCTTTGTGGAAGGCAATATTCATGCTTGTGCAATATTAGATGAAAAAAGGAAGAAAAAACGTATTAACGCGTTTATTAAAGAAACCGGATTCTATATCCTTATTACTCAACCGCATTGTTATACCTTTCATTGGACGATTTGGACAAGGGGTGCTTTGCACATGTGAAAAAAATAATGAGTTGGCAAAGGTGAAGTGGTATAGAAAATGGTTCTTGATGATTTCTCGACATGAATAGAAAGCCGAAACTCTCCTGGAGGATAAAAAATATTTAATATTCATAATTCTGTCATTTGCTTGCCCAGGTAATGTTGATGGTCCAGGCAGATTTTAAATGGACACTACAGAAACCATATACAACTGGAAGCTTGTACTACATCTTCACCCAGACTTATGGCAGTGGGGCATTTTGAAAAAAAAAGAAGAAAACAATACACGTTCTGAGTTAATTGAAATGCCTTGTTCTTTGCTTACACACATATAATTTGTTACTTGTGAGAAAGAAGGAGTTAACCTTCAGAGTCGAATTTTTTTATGTGTTTAAGTACCCTCAAAATATTATGGATGTTAAGAGAATTTCTTTAAACCAATTCAGAGGCTTTGAGCACGTGAGAAAAAATTTGGGAGATGATTTAATCGAGACATAAAACTCGGCTGGGAATAGAAAAAAAAATGCCTGTGCTTTATATGACTAGCCAACCTGTATTATTTTTACTTTTTTTTGTGGGGGATAGAGGTGTAGAAAGATGTTATTTAACATGTGAGAAAACTTTTTTTTGGGTACGAAACTAAAATATATAAAAGGATGGACGAGATTTTTGTCCAGTATATTCTTTCACTTGGACTCTAACGTTCGCTGCAGAAAATTAAAACAATTACAAAAAAATTTCTTCACCTTGCGTGCAAAATTCGTAAGTGAAAGCTTTGCTTTTATGCTAATTGAAACATTTTGGCATTTTTTTAAATAATTTGTCGCAGATTGTGGTGGAAAATTGTAAACAATTGTGATTATTTAATTGATTTTTTTGTATATTTTCAGAGACATCATGAACAAGGCTTTGTCCCTGATCCTCTTCGTGGCCATG
This sequence comes from Disparrhopalites patrizii, assembly GCA_034698585.1. Taxonomy (NCBI): domain Eukaryota; kingdom Metazoa; phylum Arthropoda; class Collembola; order Symphypleona; family Sminthuridae; genus Disparrhopalites; species Disparrhopalites patrizii. The sequence continues at coordinate 22,411 of JAQGBT010000952.1, read as the reverse complement.
ATCTTCGCCTTGTCAGATGCCAGGCCGGCTCTCCAGGACGTAGAGATCCAGGAGCATGCTTTCCGTCCAGGCAATTCCAATTACCAGCTCTCATATCCAGTGAGAACGCTCAATGACCAGATTGACCTCCCCGATTTCCCCTTGACGGATGCTAATGTGGAGCAAGCCGTTCGTGCCATTGAAGCTTCCTTACGCCGATATAATTTGTAAAATAAAAATGGAAGAAACTCCAACAATAATTTGTAATCTTGTTTATTCGCCGTTACAAATAAAATACTCCGCAGTAATATCGGATTAAAGTGTCATCGGCTCATTTTTGCACGGAAATCATACTCCACAACTCTTTCCAACCGAATGGGTATCATCCTGTCGGAGTTTTCCATGGATTTGAATTCGGTAAATGCAGGTAAAATGATGGCCATGATTGCCAGGAATGGAGATCTTTACTGCTGGAAACTTTTTCTTCAAGCAAGGATTCTGTTTACAGAAAGGAATACTATCAATTATAATTATATTACTTACAAATGTATCACAATTGACACTGCGTACGGCAAATCAATTTGTAGCGACATTTTTCAGCACATTGTCCAGTATTAAAATTCGTTAAAATAGTTCGAAAAAATAATTCAAAAAAATCCAATGCTAGAGGCTTACCTGAAAATAAAACGTTTGAAGCGCCTTTCCGTTGTCCAGAAATTCATAATTGCCCAGAAAAGTTTCCACTTCTTCCCCTCGAGAATCCCAGGCAATTGCCTGAAGGAAAGAAACGCTCCTTTTAATCTTAAAGGTGGTTAACACGTTAAAATTGTGGGTTGAAAGTGAATGATTACTCCATTTTTCTTTTAGAACACAAAACACATGCACTTATGAGCATGTTTTGAAAACATTTCAAAACTAACACTGATAAGCATCAATTTGGGGGCGGAGTGAATATGTTTTTCCGGATGTGCTTCCTTTGTTACGTGTTCGTAGCTAAATCCCGTAAGGTACGCCTGCGCAGACAAAACGATTGTAAATTCACCATCACCGCGGTAGCAAAATGCTTTTCCAGGCAGCACTGGCTCCCCCTGTGGTCATTTTCCGAACGTCAATTTCACCAAAAGGTAACTCAGAAGCAAGGTTTCATTTCACAAAAATTGCCATTGCCGGTGCTTACCGAAATAATAACGTTCGGATCGTCCACCTTTTGGTTGGTAGAACAGGTCATTCCCGCACAAGGTGTAGATATCAAGGCTCCCATTGATGCCAGGGCTAAATTCGCTTCCGTTGGTTTCTGGAAGCTACTGCCTCGGAAACACAATCCTGGAATTTTTTTTTTAATTCATGGGATTTGAAATTCCTTAACTTCTATTATAGAAAATATCCAGGATGTGGTAAAAAATAAATACGTACCTAACCTATAGCTACAAGTGTCGTCTGTACTAAACACAAAAGTCTCGCTTTTAGTAATAAAAGACAACTTCGAGTATGACAATTTGTGATAAATAATTACTTATTGGCGTACTTATATGTGTATAGCATGTATACATACAATATTGGTGCATTACAACAAAAAGGAAAACTGTCGATTAATGAATTTTAAGTACCTGCGAGTATGACGACAACAAAAAATATTAGAATCCCGATGCAGCTGCGTTATCCAAATGAAATGAAAATATAAGGATGCATGATGGGAAGCCAAACATTTTGCCTTTTTATTTTTGCGTAATCTCTTATGGTATTTTGAATACCTGTAATAACTTCCATCATCAGGGTCACAGGGTTCATCTTCCTCGTTATTTCCATTCGTGTTGCATGTGGAGCAGTCACATTCACCAAGGTTCTGCCGACGAGAAATTAGGGATGGCAATGGCAAGACTAAATATTGTAATTTCAATTGTTCAAAGCTGGAAGTAATGCCATACGTTGGGACTCTTAGATAAACTACAACTATACATGATATTGAAGTATGACCTGACTGATTGCGAAGGCGATTAATGCAACCCTGGATAGTAGATGCGCTGGAACGTGTCCCTCGGTTATGCGTTGACGAAGAGTCACCTGTTGTCAATAACAGTATGGCTTAAAAATTTTGAAATGTGTTAAACCAAAGCGGGTTATGTTTCAGTGTTACCTCTATCAGACATAGCGGGACCAATCAAGAAGCAAAATTCCAGATTCAAAGCAAGAACTCTAGTAAACCTAGATGAAGATGCCTCCTAAATCTACAATCAAATCTCACTCATACTGAATGTTTCAAAAACAGACAATAGTTAATACTTAATACATACATACATGTGAGATGTGAGCAGGAAAAGTATGTACTTCTGTTCTGGGTGGAACTAACCAAATTGTGGCCTGAATACGACTTGCGTATACCTAGTTATTTCAAATTCAAAATACCCTGCCTGGGTTCAGGATTGTTTTCATGTTATTTTGAAACGCCAATATAAAGACGCAAAATGCCACAATTAGTATTTATGGCTAGATATCTGGTTTAATTTTCTATGACAATAAAGTTCAAATACAATGAAGTGATCAAGTCCCTGGCTGCCCTACATAAATCGGAATAAATGCACTTACTGAACTAATGTAGCCTTCACGATACTGTAGTTGGAACACATTTTAGTTAACTAACGTCCACGAAATAACATATACTTGCTTTTGAACAGCAAACAATTCAGAATTTCCTCCAACGGGTTTATTTATTCAAAACAAGGAAAATCACATAAACCATGAATTGAAATGCTTATTTCTTGCTTGATTTACGTCCTAATTTAGGTTCCGTGAATCCGTTCCTGCAGACAAAAAATGAAACAATCGATTATCTCAGCAACCCAGTGTATTACCGAAATAACATGTGATGGTGTTCGAACAAACGTAATTAATTAGTAGTTACTATATACATACAATGAAAATATGAGACTTACTTGAAACGACGGCGGACAACCTTGAGGTATCGGATTCTTCCGGTTCCAGTCGTCTTCCTGCGTTGAGCCTTGATGCTCCAGTTGTCTACAAGAAGAAGTTAAGTCAGTTGAGTTCATCCACAGTGTACAATTATCACGCATGGCATGACAATAAAATGACCTCAAATGCAATAGTGGACATTTATCATAAATTACTATTAGATTTCCAATTACAAATAATTCATCAAAACTTACAATGCCTCAACTTGGCTCGGGGGTAGCCACATTGCGCGCACGCTGACTTCTGAATATGATAGCTGGATCTACCACAACGCCGGCACAACGTGTGCGTTTTATTATGGCGTTTACCAAAACTTGACGTTCCCTTAGTCTGTACAAATCACGAAAAAATTAGCTTATTAGTAGTTGAACTATGCCAGAAAACAATACTTGACAAACATTTCAACATTTTAATGCCACATGACACCTTTTAAAATGCTTTCTTACCATCTTTGCAGTTCAATACGGGTTGCTCCCACCTTTGATAATATAGCGGCCCTATACAGGCAAATCCCAGGATCTAAAAAAAAGTTTTAAAAAATCATAAAATATAAATTTTGGTATTCCCACAAACGTTCCTCGTTATTTTCAAGAATTTGTCGTATTTTCGATGGAAATTAACTTTAATTGTTGTAATTTTACCTGAATTTCTACTCCGCAAACACCAACTGGTGACACAAAGCACCAGCGACGACTAACTCAATGGACCAAACTGGAAAATGGGGAAGTGTGGCAAATGGCAAATGATAGAGAGCAAGCTCAGACAAGCTGCAAGGAGCCTTGCTCAAAAAAGCTTCGAACGATCCGCCTTGAACTGATGCAAAAGTTGGCCACAAGAGCAGCCAAAGGCATTAAATGCGCCAATTTCAATTTCGTCCATGTGCTTTTCTTCCGCGTTTTTTTATTTGTGCCTTTTTCTTGACATCCAAAATCCAATCCAGTGTGGTGTGTGGTCAACATTTGATCTGTCTGGATCTCTGGATTTTCATATTTAGTTTAATTAACTTATTCATAATTAAAAAATGGTAATTATGAGACGGTATTGTTAATTGTTAATTAGTTTTTTGTAACTTGAAATTTTGGCTCAGTGAACTGCTTCTTAAAATGTGTTGGCAAAGCAGAAAAATTTCTACAATTGTTATTGAATGCTGAAAACAGAACAAGTCAGCAGACTAAAGCAAAGCAGATCATTTTTTAATGTGCTAGGTAGAAGTCTGCTAATTGCTATTGCTAGTGCAAGTGTTAATGTTTTGTATTTTTTTTTTTTTACATTTCACGTTAGTTGACGTATAATTTACATTTCGACGGAGTAAGTGTCGTACTATGGTAGGAATCTGGTCATTCTATAAGTAGAAAAGTTAACCACGTAAGTTTTCAATCAACTACGCCTACAGTGGAGTAATTTTTGAATATAGGTATACTTCATTCACATGTTCAAATTAACTCCATTTACTTTGAATTATCATTAGGCTAGAAGAATTGGGAGTTTTATTTACACATACCATGTACTTTGTTTTCAGGAGATTACAGGCTAAACGTAGAAAAAGCTGGAACGTCCAGTCGGAGGTTGACGATGGACGGTAATGATGTTGATAGTTCTAAGAAGCCGCATCGGAAATCCCATGCCGGACGGAAAGCGGAGAAAAAGAAGGGGAAGGACAAGCCAGACTTTGAAAATGTTGACCCGAAAATTCGCAACCCAAAAGCGTTCACATTTAACTCGGCTGTGAGGGCAGAGCGAAAGTTTCGTCGGACACAAGATATAGAGACAAAGAAGGAGAGAATTCCTTTGGTAGATAGAACAGCCGTCGAGCCTCCTCCGTTTGTAATTGCTATTGTTGGACCTCCAAAAGTGGGGAAATCCACTTTATTCCAAAACTTGGTGAAGAATTACACCCGGCACTCGCTGAGTGATGTCAAAGGTCCGGTGACAATTGTGTCGGGGAAGAAGCGGCGTCTTACCTTCTTGGAGTGCAACAATGACATTAACTCCATGATAGATGTAGCTAAAGTTGCAGATTTGGTGCTGATTCTTGTGGATGCGTCATTCGGTTTTGAAATGGAGGTTTTTGAGTTCCTAAACATTTGCCAAGTACGTGAACGAATTTAATCGTCAATCGTAGTTGATAGTGTGCAGTTTTAATGTATGTTAGCAGGGAGGGATGTTATTAAGGCACCCTTATAACAACCCTTATGTTAAAATGTACATATAATGTAACTGGTCGATTTTTTAGGTGCATGGCTTCCCTCAAATAATGGGAGTGTTAACTCATTTGGACCTGATAAAAAACAAAAATACGTTAAAGAAGACGAAAAAGACCTTGAAGCACAGATTTTGGACTGAAGTGTACGCTGGCTCAAAGCTTTTCTACCTTTCTGGTTATCACGCAATGACACAATCATACCCCAAAAACGAGATACAAAATTTAGCTCGTTTTATATCTGTGATGAAGTTTCGCCCAACAGTTTGGCGAACGGAACACGCCTACATAGTTGCCGATCGCATGGAAGATTTGTCTGCTCCTGAGCTAATTCGCAAAAATCCGAAGGCGGATAGAACAGTATGCCTGTACGGATATGTCCATGGCACATTTTTAAAACCTGGAGTTTCTGTTCACATTCCTGGCTTAGGAGATTTTTTACCTAATGCAGTTGCTTCCTTAAGTGATCCTTGTCCACTACCAATGAAGGAGCGGGCGCTGAAGCGGTCTTTGAATGAAAAAGAAAGGTTAATTTACGCACCTTTCTCTGGCGTCGGAGGAATAGTCTACGATAAAGACGCTGTTTACATAGACTTAGGAGGCAGTCATCATCATAATCAGAAAAACTCCGAGGATCAGTCGAAGGCATCAAATCCCATGCTGGGAGAACTTCAAGATATGAAATCAACTTTGAACGAAAAAATGGAAGCTGCGACTATTCAACTTTTCAGTAACTCTGAAGCAATTACAGCTGCAGATATTGAGATACCTGAACATCCTGAGCACGAGGATGCAGATGATTTAATGGATGATCAGCAGGAAGCAAATTTAGAAGAAGAAGTAATTGTAGCTAGTGCTGATGAGGAAGAAGATTCTGACGATGAAATTAATTTCAGTGATTTTAGTGACGAGTCTGGGAGTGAAAATGAAGGGGACGATGACGATATCGAGGATAGCGAGACTAGTGTAAACAATCCAAGCTTCGAAGATGGACTCGCAGACAAAATCGAGAAGTCGAAAGCACGTAGGGTGGAAGATGCTGCTGATGCCTTTTACACGCGATTTAAAAATCGTTCTATGCAAAAAATGATTTATGATGATACTTCCGATTTCATGAATGTGACCTCACGGGCCGATTTTGATCATGCAAATTGCGAAGCTACGGAGCAATTAAATATACACGATATGGAAGAGGAAGATATCAAGAACTGGTTTGTCGGAGGCGATTATGCGGAATCCGCAAAGAAATTATTGGATGCTGACGATCCTTTTGGCGATGAGGATGACATTTTCGGTGATTTTGAAACTCTGGATGAACAGGATGATGCTGTGAACATGGACGATGATGAAAATCCAAAAAATATTCCTAAGGGGGAATTAACTGAATCCAAAAGAACCGAAATAAAACAGAAATTAAAAGAAAAGTTTGATTTTGAATACGATGAGGGTGGGGATAAGAACTTCTACAAAGAATGGAAATCTCAAGTTGAGGACCAAGCAAAGGTATGCCATTTCTCATTTTTTATTCTCGACTCATAAAAACGATCATTGAACACTGGAGATATTATTCTCTTTTGCTGTTTGAATTTTTAGATCAACCGCACCTTTTTCGAAAACATAGACGACCCAAAATTACTGCAAGATTTGCAAGGGTGTCCACCAGGAAGTTATGTTCGGGTGGAAATACAGAAAGTTCCATGTGAATTTATACAGAATTTTGATCCACAGCGTACTTCACCGTTAGTTGTCGGTTCACTGGACACTCCAAATCAAGAAACTTTGGCAGTTGTTCAAGCGCGAGTAAAGAAACACAGATGGTTTCCCAAAATTCTGAAAACTCGTGACCCCATTATATTATCTATGGGTTGGCGAAGGTTCCAAACTATTGCTTTGTATTCGGTTCACGATCATAATATGCGTAACAGGTACAGCCATACATACAAAGTGAGAGTACTTCGATTTTATTGCTAATGAATTCGCCTTCAATACATCATGATGTTTTGGGTTTGTTTCAGAATGATCAAATATACACCAGAACATTTGCATTGTGTGGCGAATTTTTATGGACCATTAACGCCACAAGGTACAGGGATTTTAGGAATTGCGCCTCAGGGGTTCAGTGGTTTCAGGGTAGTCCTTACCGGAGCTGTGCTCGACATGGACAAGTCAACAGAATTAGTGAAAAAATTAAAACTGATAGGACATCCTACAAAAATTTTCAAAAAGTCTGCGTTTCTCGAAGGCATGTTTTCATCTCAACTAGAAGTGGCAAAGTTCATTGGTGCGAAAATCAAAACAGTTTCCGGTATTCGGGGTGTCATCAAGAAGGCGCTGAGAGCGCCACCCGGAGCTTGTAGACTGTCGTTTGAAGACAGGATTTTAGCAAGTGGTACGATATCTACTCTTATCCTATGCCTATAATTCAATAATAAAAGCGATTTTGTAACCGAATTGTGCAATTTTTCGAATAAGACGGTTTCATTTTTTTTTTTTTTTAGATATTGTTTTTTGTAGAACCTGGGCTCCAGTGGATGTTCCGAAGTTTTTCCTGAATATTCCAAGTCATATTACTCCCCAACCCCGTTTGGTGAAAACTGTAGGACAACTGAAACGAGAAAAAGCTATTCAAGCAAACCCGAATCCAGATAATTTATACACTCCTGTAGAGCGAACGGAAAAAGAATTCAAGCCTCTACAGATCCCTAAAAGTCTAAAAGAAAGACTGCCTTACAAAGATAGACCCAAAATCAAAGAGAAATCAAAAGCCGAGAAACGTATTGCCGTAATTAAGGAACCCCACGAACAGCTGGTAAGCATTTCTTTTCAGAACGACACACACTGTGGAAAAAATATTGTAGTTTTGCTCGATACCTAAAAAATGTTTTATTCCAGGTGTCACAGACCTTAAAAGCTATGAAGGAACGGGTGAAAGAAAAACAAGCAAGAGAAAAGGCGGAGAAAGCAAAGAAGACAGCCGAGCGGGCCAAAACAATGAAAAAAGTGGAGCAGCGCCAGACATTGAGGCAGAAAGAACTGCGCAAGAAGATTTTTCGAACATTAGGTCAAATGAATAAGAGCAAAAATCCTGCAGGAGGAGGTGTGAAAGGTTTTAGAAATAAACGGTAGTTCATATCTGTTGCGTAATAAAGTTTTATTTACATTGTTGCAAAATGCAAAGTTTTAATAAATAAAATAGCTTTTTGTAAGTAACAGATGAATACCAGTGTTGAAATTCAGTGTACCATCGAATCAGAAAAAGGATGAACAATTTCCACAAATAATTTTATTTATTTATGTTGCTGACGTATTTGTGCAACCAAATCCATTTCTAAACACCAAACGTACCCTTCGAATGTCAACACTGTTTCGCTTTGCCCAAATAATTACATTACATACTATATTCCTTTCGGTTAGAATTTAAAATAAATGTTACACAGTACGTAGGAAACACTCAGTCGCTAAATCTTGCTATGCTTACCATATGTCAACTAATCAAATGAACACACGGATCAGAACAGACAGATCAAAAATCACATTTATTTATAACTCGAGATCTTTTGAAATTCTCATGACAATCAGCTTAAGTAGAAGGAAACTCGGAGTCTGAACACGAAATCTGAAATAAAGATGAACTGGGACGTAACAACTATCTGAAGCTAAGCTACCCACAAACTTGTTTAGAAAAACAGTATGACGGAGCTACCCACGAAATGAAGTTTAACCATTAATACTGGTGTCCAAAGGAAAGGACTATCTTAGCCTAAGATCTAAAACTAAATGCCATCTGATTGGCCCATTGGCTACACCTGTGGACTGTATTCATCATCGCTGGTGGCAGACCGTTTGCACTTTTTGCAGAACCATTTCACGGACTCACTCGGGGTCTGTGAAATTCCAACGCAACCGAAATGAAACCAATCGTCACATTTATCGCACTGAATCCACGACCCTTCGAAGTTCAGAGAACACTCGGAGCAAACTATGTTATCATCGTCCTGGAAGAAAACATGAAATAATCAGATTTACAGTAGTTAACAACATTTCCATTTGACAGACGCATGTACAGAATAGTGAATACACATAGATAGTAGACACACAATACCTTTTCCCAAGTTTCGAGAGTACCCACTTCATGGATTGGCTTGTTCAAAGATGAATGCTTCTTATTTGCTGGCAGCTGCGGATCCGACACATAATCATCCGGGTGCAAAACAACAACATTTGCAGATTCCAAATCATTAATAGGTAACGAAAGTCCTCGGGTATGGATGTCCTGCAGGTGTAAGTTTAAGCTAAGCTTGGATCTAGCAAATAAAATCGAAAATCATTCATCAGTTAAATTATTTCAACTTGCGAAGTCAAGCGGTGTAATAAAGCGATTGTTGTGGACTGACGAAGAAATTAAATATCAGATGGGCTAAAAGTGATTACGAAGCAACTTACCGAAATTTTGTATCACAGAATTTGCAAGGAATCTCCGGGAAAACATTCTTATGTATCTGATTTATATGTTTGAGAAAGTGTGTTCTGTGCACTTCTGCACCACAAATGTCACATTTTATATTAACTTCTAAGCTTTTTTTGTGTTGAAGCAAGTGATTTTGTAGAGTTGCTTCCGAACGATAGACTTTTGTACAAAAGACGCACGTGAAATCTGTAAAGGATGCGGTAGAAGTACACAAACTGGTAGAACGTGCCGTGCCTAACAAACGGTTAAGTCCAGATTTGGTTAGCATACGCTCGATCCTATGCCGCTTCGTATGCTTGTGCAAATGGTCAGATGATTCAAAATCTTGTCCGCATTTAGGACAATCAACCCTTTCTGCAGTTGAATTTTCAGCCACATCTGCAAAGCTAAAGAGAATTAGTTCCACCCTTCCACCGGACACATAAACAGTGCAAACAAAGTGCACAAACAAAGTGCAAGTGCTTTTTAGGTTATAACTGACTTATGTGGTTTTCCAGTATATGGTACTTCATCAGGTATGCAGAGGATGAACACCAAAGGCAAGTTTGACATTTGTACTTCTCGTTTTGTAAGATGAACTCAAAGTTATTACACGTGAACTTATCTTCTCCAATTCTGTACACAGCTAATTTGGCAGTTTTCGCGTTCTTTGTACCTAAAGTTGTGTAAACAAAAGTAGAAAGCATTCCATCATATTTAGTGTGATAAAGATATGCATACATTACAAACATTTTGAATGACGGACGACATTTTGAGTGAAGAACTTGGTCATTCCCTGAATATTTGTACGTTTTATCGTCATGTATAACTGTTTTCGGAAATAATTAACTTGCATTTAAAAAAATCTGTCTACATAAACACTTACCTATGGATTTTTGTATAGACTTGTAATTCGATTTTTGCTTGGCAGGAAATGCAGCGTCAGTTTTCCTAGCAGTGCTACTGTACTTCCTTGGCCGGCCCCTTCTGGGTGCAAGAGTTGGGTTGGGAATGACATTAGCCACCGCTCGTGAACCTTGGGATTGAGTAATGAGATCATTCTCAGCGACAGGTGACGTATCATTGTGTTCCTTAGACCCTTGACTCGTGTTCCTGCGGGAATATATTTTCAGAGAATTTCTCGTGGTTCCAGATACGTTGGAACCAAGGTTAGGAATTGAATAAGTGGAAACAATCTCGAGCTGAATCTCAGAAGTGTCCGAATCGGCATCATAGTCCTTCGCATGACCATCATCAGTTTTACGTTTGGGAGTGGACTCCTTCAAACTTGTTTGTTTATTAAACTCATTTTGTCTGTTTCTTTTCTCTGTAGGAATAAAATCTTCTTCATCAGACAAGTCAATTACAAGAGGACTAAGAGGACTGGCAACTGATTTGCATGGTATAGATCGCACAGCAGGACCCGGACCAAACCCTAAGCGTTAATAGAAAACGAAAATGTTAATCTACAAACAAACATCATCAATCATCACTAGTGTTCGCTTCGCTAGTGTGCCGTGAAAGTAAATATGTACATATAAATAAATCATAATGCATAGTTACAATATAATTTATTATGCAAGCGTTGTGAGTCATAACTTTCAAGCACATCGTGAGAAAAAAATAAAAACTCACGCTTGATAGTCATTTCTCGAAGTTGCTTCTTAGCCTGTTGATAGTCTCTGCCTGATAATAAAATACGTCTCTCAGTTCTATTTGATGTTAGAGTATCTTCATCAGGAATACTATCTTCCTTAATCTTATCAGGTTCATCTCCATTTTGTAGGATCTTCGTGGCTACATTGGCAGTAATCTTATCCAAAGCAGCTTGTGCTGCTTGAATTTTCTGGTTTAGCTCGAACATATCAATTAGTTGCGATCTACAAAGATCACAAAATGGGAAGGGCTCGTTGGCAAAATCGAATTTTATAGGATTGTTTGTTTCCCATCTCATGATAGAAGCACATGTTTGAAAAAGCTCGGACAGTGCATCTGCACACGTGGCCTCGTTGGGTTTTGCTAAAATGTGGCCACCACAAAATAGACAGGGAATCATCGGACCGGGAGTAAGATTGTCATCCTTCATTGTGAGGCCGTGACGATGGACGCCTTCTTTGTAGAGGTAACGTCGACAAACTATACAAACAAGTGAAGATGTGAGTTTCGAATTACGGATACATATTCATATTCATAACATTCACATGCATTTAGACTCCACGAATCTAATCTCAATTACAGCATTTATCCAACTATTTAGCTATTCCACCATTTCAACCAGTGAAGGAGTGTTACAACAAATAACGCTGTCAGCGTCAAACTGAAAACTGACATACCGACATCTCTTCAAATATTCATTGACCAAGATTCAATATTTCGTACTAATTCTAGAAAAAAGCATTAAGATTTTAGCTTTAGGTATGAATTCAAATACACGAGAGTGATTTCCGGTTTACTTACGGGTTACACAGTCCAGGCCAGTCTTTTCAGTTGAACAGTTTCCACTCCAAAACTTCAACAAACCCAGGAAAAATATTTTTCATTCAATTGTCGTTGCCTAAGGTTAAGGTCGTCCTCCAGGCACTTGCTCTATACACTTCCATTACTTTCACAAGCAAATACTGGAATCATAAATGCACTTTCACCCACACACACGCACAATACAAATGAAAAATATAGCTAAAAAGAAAGTCTGCATATTACAGAGTATAGACACAAGATACAACTGACAACAACGAAACTATACTACTGTTTTTACTATTCGAAAAAGGAATGTAAATGAACTGACATCATATTTCAAACGCCCAGTGTTAATTCCAGCACCAGATAAGATCGGGACTAGACGGAATATTCTTGGAATGTGAACACCATTTTCTCTTTTCCCTTCACTTTTTAATCCCTGACAAACTGATTCACAATCAAATTTTCTTTGTCCTCCAACATTTGACTTCCTCTCGGATGCACACCAGCAAATCCAACAATTCAAACGTTGCAGCTAATTACCATATAATTAACTATTAACTAACCATGAAGGAGAATGAATGACAATGAAATAAAAGGGTGATTGGCGATAAAAGCTAAGAAACAATAAAATATAAATAGTGAGTTAGTGAGGTAAGATAGTGAGACATGTGAGCGACTGACAACGACAAAACAATAATATTGACATGAGCAAAATAATCCGCGGAGATGGAAAAGTGGAAAAGACAAAAGAAAATCAAGGGGAGAAAAGAGAGAATGGAAAAAGATTCAATGACTGCAAAGTGAAGAGATCAGAGAAATCAAAACAATTAAAAATGACAATGAATAATGACACCCGCATGTATTAAATAATTAAATATTAAATTAATTATAGGTACTTTATAGGCATCATTTGCGTATAAAGTTAAATATTAAAATGTACCTATATACATATAGATACTTTCCGCAGCATTGTATGAGGCATATTTAACCTAAATTCTGTGTCCAAAAATACCGCGAAACATTTTGCTTCAAACTTTATTATTGAGAGTCTCGAGTCTCTCTCAAATAAAATCCAAAAATCCTATATGTCAAAAATCAAAATCAAAAGATCAAGTCGCTTCCAGTTCCGTTCCGGTTTTTCCAGTTTTTTTTTTTGGTAATTGTTTCTGTAGTGTATAGAAACCCTCCTGGAGAATTGCAGGAGTTATTGAATCAATTTGCTGGTGGGGAAAATCAGGTTTGCCGGTGGCGGTGACGTTAATTTTATTATATTGTTGAGTAATAAGACTTCGTTTTTATACACCGGTTTATGTTTTAAATATTTTGAGGGAGACAGTCGTACGTACGTCGTACCATTAACCATTGGTATCATTCAAAGTAAGTCTGCATAAATTAAAGTTAGTGTTCGTTGGTTTTACTGAAATGACAAATGACTATTAGAACATGAAACTGTAAAAGTTTGTGGTATTGTGATTTTTTAAATGATTCTCGTTTTTCCTTAGTCCAGAATTCAATCATGCCAGGACAGATAAGTGCTTTGGTTGTTGGTGCTAACCGTGGTCTGGGTCTGCAATTCGTTCGAGAGCTTCTGTCAGAATTGCAGGCAGGGATTGTCTTTGCAACCTACAGGAATGAAGAGAAGGCTCGGGTAAGAATCGGGACCTTAACAAACTTGACGTTGAAACAAGGATAATGAGACAATTAATACAGCTTTGTATCAGTTCTATTCCAACTTCCAACTAAAAATCCAGTCAACTTATATATATAGCTAACTGGCGATGAAATTGTAAACATGCTAAACATCTATGTATGAACAAGACATTTGTCTATATGTCCTTATACAAGACTTGACTTATCCATTAAGACCTGATATTTTATATTAGGATCTGTTGGAGTTGGCCTCAGCAAACCCTGAGATTCGTCCGATTCAATTTGGTAACCGGATTTTGAATTTACTTGAGGGTAGAGATTGTGCATTATAACCACGTGATAAAATAAAATCTTGAAATTGGAATGAAATTGGACTTACAGATGCTCGAGACGATACCAAATATCCAGAGCTGGTGAAGATGATCGAAGACGGCACACGCGGCGCTGGGTTGAACCTTCTCATTAATAACGGTGCTATCTACGATAAACCTCAATCGTTGGAGACCGTCACGAAGGACAACTTAATGCTACACTTTGAAGTGAATTCAGTGGCGCCTTTAATGATTTCCCAGGTTCAATAAATACCGAAAGTTACTTTAATTACAAATACATACAATCAACGCAATACATTGCAAATAACGCAATGCACCGATTGGTAGCAGACGAAAGCCTTTTGGAAATGAGCACTAAAAAGCATGGTTTTTATAGGCGCTATTGCCTGTACTAGAAAAAGCTGCGAATTCTTCTTCTGGTCCGTTGGGAGTACGACGAGCTGCCATTGTCAACATCACCTCCTTGATGGGTTCTATTAACGATAATACATCGGGTGGGAGCTATGCTTACAGATCCAGCAAAGTAACATTTTACTTTAGTATATTCTGCTTACGTTTGCAAGAATGTTAAAGTACCTATACAAGAGCAGCGTAATATTAATTTTCAAATTTTTATGCACGTTTTTCAAGTTTTGATGTAATGTTTTAGACTGCATTGAATATGATAACCAAATCGCTCAGCATGGATCTAGCTAGCAGAAATATTTTGGCAGTTGTTCTGCATCCAGGCTGGGTACAAACGGACATGGGAGGAAAACATGCTCCACTTTCCATCGAAGAATCAGTAAAAGGAATGGTCCAGGTGATTTCAAACCTCACTGAAGGTCAGAATGGAAGATTTTTACGCTACACTGGAGTAGAACTACTGTGGTGATTGCTCCTTGCAATAATTTTGGATACTTGGAAAGAAAATCTTGTATTCATTTGGTATTCAATATCCTTGCTATACTTATGCCTATTGGTGAAAACTCTTAGAGCTGTGAACAAATTGAATTCAATATACGTACTGTTGACTTTATTAGTGCAAACTAATAATCGCTAGGAAATTAAAAATGCTTTAGTAGTTATGCTATTTTTTTAGATACCATTACTGTTAATAATAATTACGTCTCATTCTTTCGCTAAAAATCCACGCCCTTCCACACCATCTGAAATTAAAATAGGGGGAGCTTGGTCAGGCTCCTTCCCAGCTGTCCCCTCATCAAACATTTGTGCTTCGTATCGAACCAAGAAAAAATCGATTCTTTAATTGTAGTGCAAACTACATTGGAGAAAAAAAAGATCTCCTCCAATTTGACTTCGTTCTCCTGGAAAACATGAAAAGTTATTGACTGCCCTATAGATGTTCAGAAATGTTGTGTGTTTGTGTTGTAATTAATTGTATTAATAAGCAAAATGATACGGAGAACACAGACTATATACTGTGGTGTTCAATCAATTCAACAGTTGAATTAACCAGAAAAACTAGATTAATACGGGAGTCCAGTCCTTAATTTCCAGCTAACTTATGTATTGTTATGATCAGTGGCTTGAATGTCTCTTATGGAAGCACTGAATTATTTAAATAAAATGCAAATATCTTTTATTTCAAAATTCTCAATGATTCCAGTAGGTTTCGTCCATTCCCAAGCACAAATCCCTGTTTGGACCGGACCACAAAAATAAATTCTCATCATACGAATCCTTTTCGTTTAAATAGCTCAAAGGGAATTCACCCACGTCATTTGAACATGCCTCGTGTAAGTGAACGAAAGAACAAAGTTCACAATTCATGTTTGTTGGCACGAATTCCCCCGTTCCCTTCCATGCAAAATATTGGTTGTACAAAGTGTCATTGGAATCCAGCAGTTTCATATACTTTGCAAGATCCAGTACAGTTTTGAAGTCTTCCACGTGAATAAAGGAGTTTTCAGGGGCTGCTGATTCATAATCCGAAGGGTGTGCGCCCATAACAATGGGTAACATATCGTGCCTGCAATAAACGCCACAAATTTGCTATATACACTGGTAATTAAAAAAGCAATTACAGGTGCCAGATCATAAAAAATATATTATTTTTACCGTAAAGCATTCGAATAAAATTTCTCGGTTACGTAGTCCCGACAATTCGAATTTTCGAAGGCCAAATAAAATTTGTAATCCTGCTTTAGCATGTCAAAACAATCCAAATCACGATTCGGACAATAACTGTTATCTCCGCAAGCTCCAAAAATATCAATTTGGATAAACCTCCTTAGTTTATGCACAAAGTCGAGTCTTCGATTTGCTCCGCCACAATTTGACACCACAATCGCTGCCATTTTTGTTCGCCCAGCCGCGTAATTCCTTTCTGCTCACATGTACAAATTATTGACACTTTGAAGATCCAAAAATCCTCTGAAAAAAATAGCTTGAAAAAACCATGTTCACCCACCTTGATATTTCTGCGTAATTTTGGGGTCAAAGTACTTCCACCGGAAGTATGGATTATAAATGTCAGATCCACGCCAGTAAGAAATCAGATAATCTCTGGGCTCCAATTTTAAAGTGATATGAGACGCCATGGGTGATTCTAAAGTGTAGTAAATTCTAGTTAAATTTTCCGTGGCTGTAGTTCGCATGCCAATTGGCTCGGCGTGAGCAAAATCCCGCGGGATGACGATGACATCAAAATTTTCTCCAGCGTCCGTGATAGACTTCTCTTCCGTACTATTTACATGACTTTGGCGATCAAAATGATGAAATTCACATTTGAATTCCAATTCCTTGCACTGAATTTCCTTTTGAGAACTCCACCATTCGATATGTTCGTACATGAGAATTTTTTTCACCTGTGATTTTTAGGCACATAATGTACGTACATTACTATTACCAATACTAATTACACGCACAAATGCAAATAAATAAATCATTTCACTCACATTTCCCTTCTTCAAAGCTTCCACGCCCAAACATTTGTTCGACTTGGCCAGATCCAGCCAAGAATTGGGCAATTTCCGAAAATTTGGCGTAACTGCTAGTCCCAGTCGATTGGCATCTCGGACCAGGAAGTCATATCCGATGGACACCTCAGGAATTATGACGAAAGGGGGCTCTTCGTAGGGATTTTTATTTTTTGAAGACAATGCCAGACTTCCAAGTAAATTCCCATTTGTCGGCGATTCCTTTAAATATCTCAAACTTATAATCACTGGTCCATTATCCACCAAAGTTGGAGCAAAATAATTGTACGAATAAAATATAAAAATCATAAGTAGCACAACATAAATTAGGAGAAGTCTGTCAATGGCCTTCCGTACGACCATGTTTGTACATTTGTTCAGTGGTTCCTAGTGCGGTGTCAAATTATTTTATTCCTTAAATCCTTTTAATATGTATCACCGAATTTAAAAAAAAAAGCCATTTACTAAAGCAGCAAACCAGAACCTTACTAAAGGTCTATTAAACCGAACTGGACTGTTACTGGTAAAAAATTGCTCTTTCCCTTCATATTGTATTAGACTATTTTTATTATTAGCACGCAAGAAATTCGCGTTTTGCAAATGTTTGCTAATGGTTGTTTTCCCGTGTAGATAATTGTGCTTTGGAACCATACAAATATTTTAATACACGATTGATCTACGGAGCAGCCAGTACAACTTGTGGGTTGTTTGCTGAATACTATTCATTTTGCACGAGGAGCCAAAGTGATACACAAAGCTGAGGAAATAAGCGTTCTTCTGCGGTTTTTGCAATTATGGGGACACTCGTAGAGTTGAGATAACGATAAAGTCGGGATGTGTGATATGACGCCTCTTATCTCCCTGCTTTTCCGGAAATAAAATCACTATATACTACAGGTATTATTACACCCTTTCAGTTCGGAGATGAACATCGTAGTTTTATAGAATATTAAAATATTATTTGATGTCCATTTTGCATCTTATTGAGTGTGGGAGAAGAAGAGACAAAATGTCGAAAATGATTCAACTTTTTTCTATCTTGCAATTAGTTCTATAGAAGTAAATAAATCCAAAATCTGCAACCCTGAAACTCTTGTCTGAATATGTTTTTCGGCCGACAGAATTCTCTAGGTTTCCCTCTTTTTTTTCGTTTTACGCTTTTCGCCAAATTGTTTGGTGTTTGGCCAAGTGTTTGGCTGTTGGCGAAGAGGCTAATATATTATCGTTTTTCAGAAAAGTCGGTAAAAATATGTAAAAAGAATTCTACAGGTTTTCCCCTCTTTTTTTTTTGTTTTGTTTTACGCTCTTCGCCTCCGTTCGTCGAAAATAAGCCAAACTTTGATTTTGTTTATTCCTTCCGACATCTGAACGAAATAAGTAACGAAATACAGAGCCCACGTGTAGTGGAGTGTTGTCATAAGAAAAACTCAATTTAAAAAAATATTTAAAAAAATATCGAATACGCAAAATCCTTTTTTGCTTTACTTCTGCAGCTGCCATGTCATATTATGCTCCCAGGCTTGGGGTTATTGCCTGATAAAATTTTCGCTGGAGAAATATGATTTACTTAACTTTATAGAGATTGTCAAAAATCCCCAGCATTATTTTTGGCACTGACAGGAAATAGGAATGACTTCAAAATTCAAGTGCCTTTTCAAATTTTCAAACAATATTCAAGGGTATAGAGAAAGTTTACTGTGCTGCGAACTGCCACGTACTTTCCTTTCAGCATTTCCATTGCCATTTGCCATCCTTAAAATGGGGGAAGGTGATCCTCTCGTCAAAAGATTTGCACGGCGGGCATATGGAAGTGAAATACTGGCGGTTTTAATTGAGCCAACAACCAAGCTACATCTTTTTAAATTTAACAGAAATGAAAAAAAATTTACACCATCTTGAAACGGCTGCCAAAACAGTTAAAATGAGATTTTGAGCAAAGGTGTATGGTTATTATTTTTAGTATTTTTATCCGCAGTGGGAAAGGCTCTTATGTATGTGGAATCAGGATAGGTATTATATAGGTATGTATTTTTTTCGACCGACGAGCTTTCCTGTACAATTGGTACTTGAAAAAATTAAATGAGAAAATAGCATAAAAAATGAAATATAATAGCGTAGGGAAAACGGTTTGCTACAAAGGAATAAAAATTTTGCTTGTCGTGTGATTATCGCAGGTTTACGTGTCATTATCATCAGTCATCGTAAATAGCAAAGCAACAAGTAAATGATAAATGACAAGGAAAGGGATGAGTCACCGGTCATCTCGAACTTAATAGTGATCATAAAAATTTGAAATTGTCATGAATTATACAATCCAAGCTTGAAACGACTGAAGCCTCGGATTGCAACGATGTAGCTATTCCCAGCCAGTTTATATATGTAGATATCATAGGTTCAGCTCGTAGCTCTTTTGAAAATGAAATTATATTAACATTTGGTTAACAAATGCATAAGCATACATATGTGCATTTACGGATTTTATTTCCCTTGAAAACAGACACGTAAACAGGTAAGTACGTATTCAATACTTGCATTTGCATACAATTACTCACTGAATGACGTAAAATTAAGTACAGTGGAGTCTCTATACAACAACACTGAAGGGAAGAGGAAAAAACATTGTAACTGGGAAATGTTTTTATATAGAACAATAAATATGCACCTTACATGTACGAGGGGCTGGAAAAATAATGTTGTTACAGAGAAATGTTGTAATAAAGAGACTTGTTATAGTGAGACTCCACTGTAGGCAATAAGTTAAAATTAAAAACCATGCACAGTCGAAAAAAGATAGCGAACACACATGTGTAAGAAGCAGCGCTTATACACTTACGCACAGGTACAAGGCTGCAATTGTTGTTAAAAATATCAAAAGACATCACAAGTCACAAGAGTAAATATATGTATCTGTAAAAATAGTGCAAATGATGTCCATATGGAATTGCTTTTTTTTTAAAGAAAAGAAAAACCGATTATGCTGGGCACAGGCGTGTGCTCCTTCTTATACTCGTTTTTCTCAACATTTGTTTGCTTCGGGTTAGGGTGAATTATGAATTACATATAAGTATCTACTTATGTATGTATAATTACTATTATACTACTATTACAAGTTGCATCAGGAATAAACCCTGCATTGAGATATGATGTAGCATTATCCATCATCTTTTTATCTTTATATTATGCGATCCACAGACAGGAAGTGCATCGATAAACAAAATATCTTTCCTGCACCGACATTTTTATATATTGCGCAAAACCCTTGCTATCTCACGACTATAGAGAGACCACAGTGACTCTTGGAATTAGCATTAAAGCTTGATTTACGATATTCACCTTTGAACACATATTTTATCTTCCAATCTATAGCATCAACCAATAATACCCTCCCGTCTCCTCTGAATATGTGAGCCAGGTAGGGCATTTGAAACCCTACAACTACTACGAAATTACTTACTAATAATACGGCGCCAACTATTTCATAGCAATTAAATAAGGAAATTATAACAAGGCAAATAATAAGGCACAAGATGTCCGGATTTAATCATTTACCGCATCCTATCACGAAAAGAAAAACAAACTCCAGAAGGGAAATTTCCTAAGGATTTGTACGGCACTTGAAGACAAATTTACGGACGCTTCCGACGCTTCCAAAATGTACCCTCTCATACACAACTTTGGCTACATCTGGAGGTTGCGCCGACGAAGAAATTGTCACTTACGGAAAGTATGTCCAAAGTTGACCCAAAAAACTTTGTCACCAACTAAAGAAAATTTCGGACCGTAAGCAACCCTCGGGTCACTCAGAGAAATTTGACATGCCAAAATCGCCATATCTATGCAGAAGATCTGTCTGAATTCCGGTAAAATCTGGTACAGCGGGAAGCCACAGCTACAGTACGTTTCAGCGAAATCTGAGACAAAAGCGCCGTGCAGCGTCAAAAGTAAGAACGATGCTGATTTGAAGTAGATACTGCTACGTATTTGTATATAACCCTATTATAGGTAAACATTTACCCCATACATGCCATAAGCACCGCCCCATGCCCCATATACGATTTGTTATAAGTTATAATGCATATACATACGTATAGGGCGTAGGCTATAACACACTACGACACTACTACAAGCAAAGTGGACGGACTTGGACAAAACGTTATAACCAGTCTGGAAAACGTCGAGACTTCGCCTTGGCTAGTCCGCACGGCGCTAACTCGGCTGCGAAAATTCTCCTCGCAGGTCCCAGTCCCTGAAGTGCAGTGTAATCATATAGGGTGTAATGATATACTTTATAACGAGGTTATATGGTTATTACTTAAGCTACATAATACACAAGGTTATTACACTATTATGCATGTTATTGTACAATTGTACACAGTATATGCACTATGTACATGTACTATGTCCTATGGGAATTCTGAGCTCATTGAGCGTGCTTCTATGATTCGGCGGTGAATTCAGTGAAATCCCGCACAAATCCTTTTTTCCCCTTTTCCCATTTTGTCTCCACCTCCAAAATAAAAAGTTCTCATTTCTCAGCATTTGTATATCAAAATGCCCTTTAAATACAAGTACTTACAAGTGCCTATTTTCGAAACAAGTGTATTTTAAGAACAAGTGAAAGTGGAAAGTGCATGAATAAAAATCAGCTGACGATTGTCCGTTCATTTCGGTAATACTTCTTAATTTTTTTAAATAATGACACATGTCATTCATATCATGAGTTTGATGAAGCTTTGAAATTCTTTCAACCGATTTTTCTAGAGCAACCAGTAAGTTGGTGTTTACAAAAAGTGATATTTCAAAGATTCTGGTAGCTGTAATTGTAATTTTGTAATGTATGGTAAAACACATTTAATTTGATACAGTTTTCTTCCAAGAAAAGAGCTTGCTTAATGAGATTACATGAGGTACGTGGGAAAATGTGATGGATTACACCATGTAAACAAGGAAATTTTAGCATTTTTAGTACAAAATTTGTTTTCAGTGATTAATATGGTGAATTTTTTATCAATAACAATAACCGTGTCAAGTCAGAGATACTGCGGGTTATCATGAGCTTATCAAATCGTTTTATAGGTGTCGGTGGTCGGTGTACATTTTAAAACGATAAAAGTATTTATGGGTTGAATATGAAAAATCCCTTTCCTTTAATTGGTGGCGTTTTCTAAAAGAACTGGTCAACTGGTGTAATTCATTCATTCACTATAATTTGAAGTTGATGCTATACATTATTGTGCTTCTACTTCTGTTTACTGTTCTTGGGGGATACATGCAGAAGTTCAAGTGGTATAATGGTAAGTTGGATCATTTTTTAAATAGTGTGGCTGTACAGACGGTGGTTAAAACATTTTACAAGGTTGTATTTGTATACCTATTAGTGTGGTGCATATCGTTGACTAAAAAAATATCGGTGAATATCGGTATCGGCTCATTATCGCTGCCGATACGATAA
>JAQGBT010000951.1:0-38433 GCA_034698585.1 Disparrhopalites patrizii | reverse complement strand
TCCAAATATTTTGGTGACCATTGGCGCGGCTAAAATGGTAAAAGTGACCGTGATACCTAAATTCGTGGGCACCACTGACTTAGAGCCTGTGAAGTAAGGCTGGGATTAGAACTTCGCAATTGGATTACACGCCCCGTCTACATCAGCAACGCTCCCATCCTCACATGTCAGAACTCCTCCAGAAGAGCCCAAGGACAACCAACATTCCACTGGCGGATCCACATTGCACTGGAAGTCGTAGCTAGATGGTATAAAGTAAACTTTTTCTTCAGGTTTACAACCCGGAAATCCTGTTTCCAGCGTCCGATAGCAGCTTCCTTGGTATGAGAATAGAAATAAGGGAGCGGCTTCCATGGCAGAATGACGGGGACCTTCCAGTCTATTCTTTTCCAGTAGATATTTTTTCCAGCATGGACATTTTTCGCATCCTACACTTGTGTTGCTCACTGGAACTAGCCATTCTCCAGTTGAGCACGGACCCTATACGAAATACAAATGGCTGAACAATTTGTTTTGTAATGAATCAAAATTTTAACTCGTAATAAAGTATTCTCAAAATCAGCTCATGTTCTTGCAAGTGCAAATTTTATTTTTACCTGCTGGAACAGGTGATAGCACCTCTGAACATTTTCCCGGAACACTCGCGGTCTCCCAACGCTGCAAATGGTATAATCGCATTCACATTTCCCGACGTCTGTCATCCAATCCGTATCCGCATCCGAGGCAAGGTAAGCAAGGTCACCGCAAGGACCATCTGATTCCGCCTTGTAGCATTTCTCCGTTCTGTTGTAGTACAGCCAGCCATTTTGACACACTCTGCGCAGGCAACGTCCCAGCCTCTCATCGTCTATCTGTGGCTTCCAAATAGACCCTTTTTGGCATGGTCCCTGGTCCAAAATAGGGAAACACCTACCCGTTTCCTTTTCGAACAGCAAATAATATTCCGAGCAAAATCTGTATGAGTATAAGCAACAAGAAATATCTCCTGTAATAGTTTCCTATTATAAAAACGTTTTTCGATTAATACATGCGGCAGTTTTTATTCTTACGTACTCCGTTCGTTTCACTGCGGCTGCTTCGGAGCAAATTTCTAAGTGTCCGAGCACGACCAAGAATATCAGTCGGGTAAGCATCATGCTTGATACTGAAGGCCGTGGCGCAGATTAGGTATCTCAGTTGTTTGTGTGCTTTCCCAATATTAATTATTGCGTCCTGTGTATATACGTGCATGTACCGTGTGTTTCCCGGAAAACGCAACCTGCTCACCTCTGTAACATCTCTACAACGAGGCGTAGACATGAGATCACTAGCTTGTTAGAATGCTAAGAAGTCCAGATTGTAGTATTGATACGAATAACTCTCCCAGTTATTTGAAACGAAAATAACTTAGGACATCAATTTTCTTCTAATTTGGTATACAGTGGAGGCTCTATATAACAACTTTGTAGGGAAGGGCGAAAAATATTGTTACAGGGAAAAGTTGTTGTATAGAACATTAAATATGCACATTACATGTACGAAGGGCTGGAAAAATAATGTTGTTATGGAGAACTGTTGTTATAAAGAGACTTGTTATAGAGAGATTCCACTGTATCCCGTGATCAGGAACTTTCAGGGCGATCTGCGGTGGACATTTTCTCCTACATGTTACATGCACAAGCCGCATAATGAATGCGCTAAATGAAAGAGAGGGACAGGACGAGACAAAAGAGAGACATAGGACGCGACAAAAGAGCGAGACAAGATAGAGAGACACTGTGTGAAGAAAAAGGATTGGTATAGAGAGACAAAGGGAGGGAAACAGCGAGGCAAAATGAAGAGACGAGGTAAAACACCATTGGCATGCGCTCATGCTCGTATATATACAGTGAACAGTGTGAAGCCTGGAGCCGTCGAAACGGAAAATGCAAGTTTTCACAATGCTAGATCCCATAAGAAAATTAGGGGTAGTAAGGGTCCCCCCTTTGGTATGTTTTTGAAATTTAAAATTTCAAAAACATTTCTCTCGTGTTGTAGGTCGAACTGGCCCAAATTTTTTAAATATTTGTTGATTACCCAAGGTGGTGAATGTGTAAAAAAAAATATCAGCTCTAAACGAGTTTTACATGTGGCGGTGGTTACTTGTTAGTATGGGGTCACGACTCAAACTTGCTCAAATTTACCCGCACTTTTTTTGATTGTGTTTAGAATGTGTTTGCAAGCAATGTTTGAACGGGGCAAAAATGCGTAGCCCTTCGGGTTTGACCTCCAGGGGTCACCAAAGTTTTGGCACTTTATTATGTATATTCTAATGGTTCCAAACGTAAGAACTTTGAAGATTTTCTTGGCACAATTCTCCACGGGTTGTGCCTGACGGCGTATTCGTATCATTCGTATATGCAAAAATCCTCATGCGGTTATTTTCCCATATACTCGAATATTTATTATACAATTAACAAAAATATATTTATTAAATATTTATAATAATTAACGATATTTTCTATTTGTTAGCCCCCATACATTTATTAGTAGCATGTGATTTAAACACACGTTTTACATCCCGTAATTTTTAAACGAAGATATTTGGAATCAAAATACTTATCAATTCTGAAAGCTTGACTTCTTAGCATTCCAACAAGCTAGTGATCTCATACATACACTTTGTTGTACATAAGTTATAAGCAGTTGAGTCAGTTGCGATTTCCGGGAAACATACGGCATATAGTTACTTGTATCCTTGTAATATTTATGTATATGTATATGGAATAGCAAAGTAATTTTTTGTTCGTATTTAATTTTGACACAAGAAACATGTTGAATATAGAGAATGACACATTCCCACTATTAAACCTTGACTTGCAAATGTCTGTACATAATTTCAAACGCGGTCCATTCCTATTAAGTTTGAATTATTGAAATGTTTTTTATACGAAAGTCCAATCACTCCCAGTCCAAAATGACAAAGAGCGATTATCCGTCTGTGTGACAGGGTAATATTTCAGGGTGACAGCACTTATAAATATTTATATTCTTTTATTAGCCGATTTATAACACAGTAGACACACAATAGAAGTGTGTACACATTTTTAAAGCTATTTTTTGCCGTACATCTTGAAAATATTAACATGAACAAAAAACGGAATAGTACACGTTTTTATTGTATGTAAATCAGCTAAATTGGTAAGGAATTATACAAACATTTCCATAACTAAACTTTTTCCCATTTTCAAACTTGAATGAGCAACAAAGCCATAACGTCATAAGGAAGATGCACAATAATATCATTACGCCGTGGGTGAAATAATTAAAAATCTCCCACGGGATTACAGCCTCCATATCCATCCGGCTGAGAGCCATCCTCGCATGGGACTCTTTGTGTTACGCCGCCAGAGAGAACACACTGAACCTTCCCGGCCGGATCCGGATCACAAAGGGGTTGGAAATGGTCCGCGTGGGCATCAAAATACACTTTTTGACCCCGGGGACATCCCGGAAATCCCTTGCGGATTGTCCGGTAGCATTTCCCCCCGTGACTAAACAGATAACTCCGATCCTCATCGGGGCTGGCGGACGTTGCCTGCATGTCCGGCGGACGCTTTTGAGTTAAGTAAGCTTCCCAGCACGGACAACGCTCACAGATGGCGGTGGTGTTGCTATTCGGAACGAGCCATTCGCCTTCCTCACACGGCCCCTGGACATTTTAAATGTGGTCAATCAAAAATCTCTGGTTATAACAGGGAGCCGTTTAAGCTTTAAAAGGGAATTTTAAAAACCCAGGGTACAGGGCCCAAGAAACGATGTACCTCCCTAACCAATATGATCCAGCTATGGCACACAATTGCAAAGGCATGTTTCCTATACATTTTTGAAAAACCGCCATAACTTCCGTAATTGTGGTCGGATCGGGATAATTTTTTTTCTAGGTCCGCAATACAATTCTGTATAGGAAACATGCCTTTGCAATTGTGTAACAAAGACGGATCATACTGTTTAAGGTGGGGTACATCCTTTCTTGGTACCCTGTATACGTTATATGTATGCAAAAAAGTTTACCTGGTCAAAAATATGGTAGCATCTGTAGGGACGATCCCAGTAAACTCTCGGTCGGTCCAGATTGCACACTTCGTGCTCGCATTGGCATCTTCCCAGTTGATTGTGTCGACCGTAGTCAATCTTGACAATGTAAGCCAACCGTCCACAAGGACCTTTTGTCACGTGCTCGTAGCATTTCCGCGTCTTATTATGGTACACCCACTCTTGCTGGCAGATCCTGGGAATACAAATGCCTCTGCTGTCATTGCACTCTGTCACTTCCAGGATTTCCCTCCGGCCACAAGGACCTCGCTCCCTGAACTTGTGGCATTGTCCAGACCCTTCGTGCCAAAGGTATCCATTTTCGCAATATCTGAAATGGAAATTTTATCGTGAATTTTTATGCTTTACATACACGGAATGCTAATAAGCGCATATAGGTAAACTGAATGTGTATTGTGACGCACGTTTATGAGAGTGGCTCAATGGAAAACGGAGTTACAAATTTTGATTAAGAGCAGTAATTAAAGAGTAATCAGATCTTATACACACAGCAACAAATGATAATGAATGTTACATAAAGTATCACGTATACAAGACAATGCAATATGTACAACAATACAAACGCACAAAGTATGTATTTATTATCAAGGTATGCCATCCGAATCGTTATTCGAATTCAAATCGGAATTATATTCATATTGTTCAGTATTTTAGTAGGAATTAGTATCCATATTTTTGTCAGAAATATTTTAATTGGAATTTATAATTACAAATACATTCGAAATTCAAATTCGTATTCAAAAGTTGACATTTGAATTCCAATACTTTATTGGTATTCAAAAATGCTTCTATTATGCTAGTAATTCCCGCCTTCGGGTAAGTTTTTTTTTGCAAAATCAAGGTATTGCAACATTTATTTTTTCAATTGGCAGTAATACAACATTTTCGTCTTTAAAAGCATCGATTTTGGCAAAACAGGTTTCCGGAATCAATTTATAATTTTGTGTACTGATTTTGCGTTTATTTTAAGCTACTATAATTATGCCAGATTGCATTAAAAATATTTTTTTTTAAATATTCGGAAAGTATTTGAATACGTATTCATATATGAATAAGACACACATGTCTGAATATTTGAATAAAATTGTATTGGTATTGGAATTCATATTTTAGATATCAGAAATTTAAAGTATTCATAATTAGGAAAAACGCGTATTTTAATTCATATTTTTTCGGATGTCATTCCTTGTTTATTATGCACTCAAAATCCTCAACATCAAATCCAATAATAATTCAAGATACCAAATTCTATTCATTCCCATCTCAATTAACCCCCCCTCAGAAAACCTGCGCAGAGATAAATATCTAATGTAAATCGTGAATAATATTTCAGTTTAGTCCAGAACTTTAGTTTAGTTTTTAATAATTTAGTTTAGAATAAGTTTAGTCCAGTTGTCAATAGTCAGTTAAAGAAAATCGATAAGGTATCAAAATTCGGGTATTCCAGTATTTTTCCTCCTTAGAAGTTCAATCGTCTTTACTAGTCTCGCATTGGTCAAAGAGTCCCCGACTAAGCCCGCCATCATGCTGTTTATACTTGATTACAGAAAACATTTTATTGGTATGGACAACACATTTACCAATCCTGTAGGATAATTCTAGTAAGAATATTAAAAACTATACCTAATGCCATGCAACACAACACAAATCAAATGCGTACAATACCGTAGCAATTTGAGTATAAGTAAAGCCAAGCTTTACAGTATAAATTTTGTGCCTCTAATAAAATCGCTAAGGACGATTATCTATTCCGTATATTAATGTGCTTCAGAGAACCAAATGGAAAGAAATCCTACCGTTCATGATCGTCCTCTTCGGGGCAGGCTGTGACTACTAGAATGATTTGCAGAAATACAATCACAAAAATATTCCGAAGCTCCATGATGGATCCAATCGCTTGGTCTTCCACAGCAAAACTACTTGAGTCTGTTACAACCGCCTTAACATTTATATTTATTTGTCCAGCCTAATTTGAATACAGCAACGATAACGTTTGGGGAGTTTTATTTATATGCACAAATACCTGTTGACCCCTGCGACAACAAAAGGATGGAACTGGTTTGCAGTGGTTTCTATATTTCTGAGAAAAACTTGACATCTTGTAGTCAGACAAGAACTTGTAGAAAATATCTTCCGCATCATTTGCTCTTGTACTTACCAAACCTGAGTTTTGCTGATTAAAGATACATAATATTGTCGTGCGTGCAAATGCATGTCTCAGGACATGCTTGTAATTTGTACCAATCTGGAAGCAGATTTATGGAGTTGCTAACATGAAGCTAGTGCTCCTCACAGGTCATGTAAACTGAAGTTTTGAACACGAACATGCACATGACATGAGATTTCAGGTTATTTTTGAGTATCCCATGAACTTGCACATGACCCGAAGTTCATGTTCAGCAAACATTCATGTGAAGAAGTCCATGTATTCGACGCCGTATTGAACATGACTGTAACATGACAGTCAAAACGTGCCTTGTGACATGACCTGAACCCGCACATAAACATGTACCTGAACATGAAAAGTCATGTACATTGTAAATTTTATCTAATATCTCCAGAGGTGACTAATTTTCGGTTTCAAAGGTGGTCATTTGTTTTTCGAATAGATACACGATTTGTCTATACCTTAGGATTGTGCAAGAAACTAATTGCAGTAGCATAACGCGTAAAATTAGCACTATTTTACTGTTTGGAAACTGCGAGTAGAAAACCGCCATAAAACCGTCAATTCTTGGCGGATCTATATGCAACGAGGTTGAGCTGCAATAAAATTAGTTTTTACTTATCCAGGTTTTGATCGCTAAAAACATTCAGTCAGCTTGGATCAAATAATGTATCATTTTACGAAATTTATTCCGTGTACAATAATTTAGTCACTTACTTACTTACTTTAGTATTACTTTAACTTTTAATTTACTTTAATAATACTTTAATAATTGATATGTGTACATACATAAGGTTATAATTAAATTATATTTTGCTCGTTAGATTTCTACAAAGAGAGTCTCAAAATTGCTAAGCAAGAATATACCTAATCTTTTCAAAAAGAACAAACAAGCTCAGCAGTTTGGAAAGCCTGTTTTTGTAGCATTCAAACGTATAGGTACGTATCATTTTTATGCTCCTATTTATACCTGCAGAAGTTACAGTCACAAGCGCATGTTTTTGTTTATATGCAACATATGGTATGGTATGTAATGTTAGTAATGTATTATGTACATATTACATATGCAGCTATAAAGCTAGAACAGT
This sequence comes from Disparrhopalites patrizii, assembly GCA_034698585.1. Classification (NCBI taxonomy): domain Eukaryota; kingdom Metazoa; phylum Arthropoda; class Collembola; order Symphypleona; family Sminthuridae; genus Disparrhopalites; species Disparrhopalites patrizii. The sequence continues at coordinate 31,104 of JAQGBT010000951.1, read as the reverse complement.
GAAGAGGAAAGATTGTCTCAGAAATAAAGCCAGCGCTGAGTGGGTATAGGTTACGTTAACAAAATCAAAGACCTGCGGAACGTTCATGTAACGTGGGAAGAAACCGAGTTTTGTCATGTTCATGGCAGCCTTTCAACATGAACATGACCGCAGCTACCTGACCTTCCAAATGGACTCAATTGAACATAGCATGTATTTTGTACATGAACTTCCGTTCAAAATTGGGCCGCACATGACCTGGCATTTCATGTTCATGTAATTTTTTCCCTTTTTAACGAACCTGACCTGAAAATGAACATGACATGACATTGTCATGTACTACATGTACATGTGAGGAGCACTGCATGAAGCTGTGATTTGATTGGGTATATATAAATTAGTACTGATTGCAGATTTATTTATGGGACAATTTCTTTATTATTTAACCCTTCTAAAACTTTGTCGTACGTTTTGTGAGCAGTTCCCACAAGTTCGTCGAATAAGTACCAAAATACAGGGGAGTCTCTATATATCAACTCTGAATGAAAGGACGGTAAATGCTATTGGGAAAAGTTGTTATATGTATATATAGAACATTAATTATGCACACTATACATGTACAAGGAGCTGGGAAAATAATGTTGTTACTGAGAAATGTTGTTATAAAGAGACTTGTTATAGAGAGACTCCACTGTAGCAAGACTCTTCACAGTGACAACCCTGAAAGGAATTTTTTCCTTCCCTCCAATGTTGTTATCGAGAGACTCCACTGTACCTATATAGTTATTACGACCATACGAATACATGTACATAAATACAGTGGAGTTTCTACATAACAGGTATCTTTATAACAACATTTCTCTGTAACAACATTATTTTTTCCACCCTTCGTACATATAGGTATCAGCTACATGTTTTATGTTCTATATAACAACTTTTCCCTATATAACAATATTTTTCGGCATTCCCTTCAGCCTTCAGTGTTGTTATAGACAGAGACTACACTGTAACAACCATTTTTGTCCTTCCCTTCAGGGTTGTTATAGTGAGAGTCGTCCACTGTAACTGTAATAGGCACGGCCATCGCATAGTTCTCTCTCTATCACGGTTTTTGTACCAGCTTTGAATCTCCCGCCGTTTAGCCTTCTTCTCTATAACGGTTTTAGGCCACGCCTATTCGCAAATTTCTCTCCCTTTTCCGGTTTTTCTTTAATTTTGAATCCCCCACCATTAAATGCTTGTCTTTATAACGGTCATGTACTACAGTTTAGTCTTGTCATAACAACATCCAACGGGAACAGAAATGTTGTTGTTATAACGAGATTTTTGGCTAATGCTGTTATAGAGAACACAGTCAACATGCTTTTATATACCAGCGGCTGAAAATTGCTGACGTTATAACGATTTTTTTAACATTATGCTGTTATATAGAGTGTTGTTATAAAGAGACTCCACTGTATTCCTTATATACCGGTTATTCGCTGTAACGCTTACATGTAGGTGTTTTATTGCTAAACCGTAATAGAGAGAGTCGACTGTATGTACATATGTATGCTGAAAACCTGGAAATTATTTTTGTATGAAGTTTACTGGAAAATTGTCTTAATTTTCATTGCAAAATTGAAATCATTCCCTTGGCATTATTGAGAAGATTTGCCTTGAGCATACGAAAAAAAAAGGAAATTAAAATAGCTTGATAATATATGAGAAGCTATTTCCGGGATAAACAATTACTGGGTAATACATCACTATGGGATGAAAAAATGGCTATTATTACTATAGCTATCCTCCTGAAAATATAACTTTTAGGTGAGAAAACTCAGAGGTAAATTATGGGCTTAGTGTTATACTGATCTATTTGTAGATAAATACAAAGGGTAATACAGTGGACTCTCGCTATAACAACCCTAAAGGGAAGGACAAAAATGGTTGTTATATGAAAAAGTTGTTATATGGAACATTTATTATGTTCAATACATATACGAAGGGCTGAAAAATAAAATTGTTATAGAGAAAAAGTTGTTATAAGGAGAGTTGTTATAGAGAGAGTGCACTGTAATTCTTTTCAAAAAACACTCCTCGAAGGACGGAAATAGTGAGAGTGCGATATTACGCATATAATGCAATATCTAATACAGTTCGCATAGTGACTTCCTTTTGAGGAGCGCCTGGGAAACCAAAGAAAGGTGTAAAAAACAATAATTAGTACAAGTTCAACAGCAAATTAGAGGCGGAAGGGATTGAAGTTGAAAATGAAGTACATATCTATATAGGAAATGCGAGGTAAATCTGGAAAAAAACGTACTTAAACCAAATAATTTAGCTCCATGAGGTTATTCTCTTCTGGGGAATCTGACAGTACGTTATTCACCGTTATTTATATAGAAAATAAAAAAATACATTTTTTATCTCGTCCAATTCTATGTCTGAAGAAAAAAATTGTAGCGCTTCTACTAAAAATCATTGACTTGCGGATTCGCCGTTTTATTCAACTGTTGTCATATTTTAATATTGTCTTTAATTACAGCAAAGACTTGGAGGATTAAAATCTGTTTGATTCGCGTTTAAGCGGAATATCCCATCAGATTTACCTGGCAATTGTGATCATATAGCAAGATTGGGCGGCCATTGGAACATGAAAATGTGGCATTTTCTGGTTCTTTACGGAGTGCTCCTTTTGGCGCCAAATTGCATCCTCGGCCAGGACGCTGATAAGCTAAAGTAAGATTCCGTTTTAAACATATTCAAATACTTGCATTAGAAGCGGAAATTATAATTATGTATTGTGTGTAATACAAACAAACCAAAATTATACTGCAACACAGCACATTTAATTTTTAATTTTTTATATGCCCAATTTTAAATTTTTTATATACCCAATTTTTATTTATGTTTTCCAATTTATAATTTTTTATACCCAATTTTTATTTATTTTTTCCAATTTTTACTTTTTTATAATCAATTACTTTTTTATACCCATTTTTTATTTTTTCATGCCCAATTTTTATTTTTTTACCCAATTTTGATTTTTTTACCCAATTTTCATTTTTTTACCCAGTTTTCATTTTTTTACCCAAAAAATCTTAATTTTTTATATCCATTTTAAAATTTTTTATGCCCATTTTTTATCTTTTCATGTCCAATGTTTAATTTGTTTACCCAATTTTACATTTTTTTTGTGGGTGCTCTTCACCCACAGGCCGAAGCTCTGTAAGGAGGAGGACCACGTGTACTTCCCTCAACAGCACAATTGCCACAAAATAGGTTCTCACGGTCCCTGCTTGGGTCGCTTGACGATCGTTAACAGAAGTTCGACGGATGAGAGACATGGCGAATGCGTTTGCAAGGGGAAGAACGTGTTTCCGGAAGTGAGAAAGCCCCGCGTCCTGGCCAAGGAATACGACCAATGTGTTTACTACTTTGACCAGGTCCTTATTTCAATATATTTAAAAGCAAAACGGCAACGGCATAAATTCTTCTGCTACGCTTCGACAATATAGCTCGACAATATAACGTCTTACCGTATTCAATATAGGGACCCTGTGACGATGGTTACTGGCTGGTGCCTTCGAAGGACAGTTGGGCCTTCTGCGAGCCCATCCCCTGCTACGACCTGTACTTGAAGCAAAGAAAGCATTACCACGAGAACGACGAGGAGCCCGAGACGTACCTCTTCCCTCATCATGGCGAATGCTTTCAGATGTTCCAGGAAGGATTCCCCAAATGTGATGACGACGAGAAAGTTTACTGGAAGCTGGAGAATGACGGGACGTTTAAAACTAGATGCAGAACGGAATAAATCTGTATTCAATGATACCAACACAATGCATTTATCTATATGAAACGGTTTTATTTCCGAATTTCTAGTTGATTCTTGAGTTATTGTCAGAGCTTTTACATGCAAAAATAAAATTGAACAATATATTCTTACCATTCTTTGGCACAATCAGTATTCCAGGCTATATGACGTGCATACATTGTAGCAGAATTCACGGATGTAATGCTTACGCAGATCAAACTATGGGAGATTGCAACAATGTAAAAGTAACAAAACAAAACAGCATGAATAGCATATAGTGCTGGCAAAAATTCGATTTGATTCAAACTTTTTAGATCGATTTGTTCCAAAGCCCAAATCGGATCTAACTTTGCAATTCGATATGACACATTATGCAAATGATTCCATTCGGTTTGATTCAAGCCATGTTCAGTAGACTCTCTCTATAACAATCCACCTTATAACAACTTTTTCTCTATAACAACTTTATTTTTCAGCCCTTCGCATATATGTATAGTGTACATATTAAATGTTCCATATAACAACTTGTCCATATAACAATCATTTTTTCGCTTCCCTTCAGGGTTGTTATAGCGAGAGTCCACTGTACTGAATCGAACCATGATTCAAATGACCCAAAAAATATATTATTGTGACACATTTTTTCACTATTTGCAAAGGACCTGTCCTAAATCTGACCTAATTCCAAATAGAATAATGATTCACACAGTTTTGTAGCATTTTTTACGTAGATTACGAATATCGTAATCATTCGGGTGAACATCTTGTCATAAGGTCATTTGTTTGAGGTCAAAGGTAAAACAAAAATAAAAAAATAACCAGATTTTGTTACCTATATGCGTCTCTATATTTGAAAGGAAAGTCACAACAACAACTTGTTCATTTATGCCGAACATTTTTATGCAAAAGTGACATGCCGCATTGAACCTCTGTAATCCCCCTACTCAGGTCTCAGGTAAAAAAATAGGTAAGTTAGATCCTCGGTAATAAAAATTCCTTTGGCAGGAAAGTCACTAATACTTTTATCAAAAGACTTCATTAGCATGCTAATACGCACAGTAATGAATAAGTAACGATAAAAACTTTATGTGATCATTCGTCCATGGAGCTACCAAGACGGATGCATTTGATGAAAACTGCGTGGGGAGGCCAGTTCGATTCTGAATTTTGAACATTTAACTATACGCTGCAATTTAAAAATAATGTAACTTTCTTGTCTACTAAAGCGTAGTTGTTGTTGTGACTTTCCTTTCAAATATACAGACGTACATACATAGCTATAACAAAGTCTGACCATTTTTTGATTTTTTTACCTTTGACCTCAAAAAAATGACCTTATGATACAATTGTCACCCGAATGATTACGATATTCGTAATCTACGTTAAAAATGCTATAAAGCTGTGTGCATCATTATTCTGTTTGGAATTAGCCCAGATTTAGGACAGATCCTTTCAAGCATACAATGAAGTCTAATAGTTTGTCGCTTCAAATAAATACAAGTAACCGTGAAATAATATTTACCGTTGATTTAAATTTGCTGTGATATTTTGATGGTTATTGCTCTGCTTGGGAAGAATAGCCAAACATTTTTTATTAAATAGTGGACCGAATAAATCTTTTACGATTAGATTTGCGTCTTGACTAAATTAATTTGATTTGCGTTGAGGTGTCCAATCGAATCAAATTTTCAATTATTTGAATTGAATTGAATCACATAATCCGATTCAGAATCGAATCATTGCCAAAGCATGTGTAATGCTCCTAAGCATACGTATGTAATGAAAATAATTCTCTTCGGCATGTCATTTGCGTCGCTTTTATTTTCCTTTCCGGATCTTTCCCTGTCTTTGGCGCTTCCTTCTTTATTTTTGCGTCTCTTTTTCATTTGTGTCCCTTAATTTTTGAATTTTGCGTCTCTTTCTTTGGCGCCATTTTTTCCTTTGCAAATACATACTTCGTTTTTCGCGAACGTATGTTGGTGGAAATGCGTAGTGTTTCTGCCGCCCAGTATTTATATTTTTTATATTTTTTTCTCGTGTTGTGGACCCAAAATTTTGCGCATTTAAAAGTTATGTACATATTAAGATTCAGATTGAAAAGGTGTATGTGAACGCTTGGTGTTATACCTATACCTGACTTGTTAGTTATATTGATCTATTTGTAGTTAAACACAAAGCGCAATCATTCCCATGAGAAAATAATTTCCGAAGGATGAAAATAGTTCGAGTGCAATATACACATATTGCATCACACTTTTGTACAGAAAACCATACATATTACACCGGTTTATACTTCGGCTTGTACACCAAACAATTAGTTCTCACAGCTACCTTTAGGGAAGTGCATGGGAAATTTTAAAAAAAAGAGTGAAAAAACAATAATTAGTACAAGTTTAACAGTAAATGTGAGGCGGAAGAGATTGGAATTGAAGTAAATAGGAAATACAAAAAAAAAAAAAACCAGAAAATTTGTACTTCAAGATAGTAATTTAGTTCAATCTAGTCATTCTCTTCTGGGGAATCCTCCAGTATGCGTTTCACACCTATTAATCCAGAAAATTAAAACTATAGTAGATACGTTCTATCCCATCCTGGAAAACTATTGTAGCGCCTGCATTGCAAATTGACTTGCGAATTCTCCATTTTTATCTGTGCTATCTCAATCCTACCTCAGTTCACATTTAACGATTTGATTTAGGAGATCCAAATTTTGCTTATGCTCGTTCAAGCTTAATATACCAGGATTTAGTAGGAAATTCTGATTATGACAAATTTTGGCGGGAAACGAAATTTAAAAATGTGGCGGTTGGTTCTTTATGGAGCTCTCCTATTCGCGACCAGTTGCTGCCTTGGCCAGGACCCGGAGAATCCCAGGTAAGCATTAGAATGTCATTTGAAATCAATTTAAAAGGCAGTATTGGCACAGAAATGTTTGAAATCAACAAATCTGTCTATGAACAAATTTTTGCAGTGAGCAAATAGAAAATAATTTTTATTTTTATATGAACAAATTTTTGCAGGAAATAAATTTTTCTATGAACAAATTTCTGCCACGAAGAAATAGAAACAAGCTTTTTGCTATGAACAAATAGAAACAAACTTTTTGCAATGAACAAATAGAAATTAATTTTTGCAATGAAGAAATAGAAACAAATTTTTGCAATGAACAAATAGAAAAAAATTCTTGCAATGAACAAATAGAAACAAATTTTTGCAATGAGCAAATAGAAAATAATTCTTATTTTTATATGAACAAATTTTTGCAGGAAATAAATTTTTCTATGAACAAATTTCTGCAACGAAGAAATAGAAACAAACTTTTGCAATGAACAAATAGAAATTAATTTTTGCAATGAAGAAATAGAAACAAATTTTTGCAATGAACAAATAGAAACACATTCTTGCAATGAACAAATAGAAACAAATTTTTGCAATGAACAAATAGAAACAAATTTTTGCAATGAACAAATAGAAATAAATTTTTGCAATGAACAAATAGAAACAAATTTTTGCAGTGAACAAATAGGAACAAATTTTTCTATAAACAAACTTTTACACTGAACAAATAGAAACGAATTGTTGTTGATTGATTGCAAAATTGTCTGCGTATTGTTACTGCAAAACGACATTCCAGTGAATTTTGGTGCTGTCCATTGCTGATAAAAGTGTCTGCTATGTTCCCTTGAAAAATTTGCTCTTCCTCCGCAGGCCAAAACTCTGCAAGGAGGAGGACCACGTGTACTTCCCTCACCAGCACAATTGCCACAAAATCGGCTCTCACGGTCCCTGTTTTGGTCGCTTGAGCATCGTCCAGAGAAAATCCAGTGATGACAACCATGGAGAATGCGCATGCAAGGGGAAGAACGTTTTCCCAGAAGTCAGGAAGCCCCGTGTCTTCGCAAAGGACATCGGCCATTGTTTTCACTATTTTGATCAGGTCCTTCTTTCAATACATTTAATATATAATTTATCATATTGAATATAATTTATCATATTGAATATAATTTATCATATTTAATATAATTTATCATATTTAATATAATTTATCATATTGAATATAATTTATCATATTTAATATAATTTATCACTTATCATATTTAAGCACAACGGCTAAGACATAAATCTTAGCCCTCTTGTGCATTTACGATTGAGCAATTATTGGAGGTTTTGATTGGTTCATTGCAGGGCCCCTGTGATGAAGGCTATTGGCTGGTGCCGTCCACGGAGAATTGGGCCTTCTGCGAGCCAATCCCCTGCTATGACCTGTACGTGAAGCAAAAGTTGAAGGCGCATTACCACGAGAACGACGAGGAGCCAGAGACGTTCCTCTTCCCTCATCATGGCGAATGCTTCGAGATGTTCAAGGAAGGATTTCCAAAATGCGATGACGACGAGAAGGTTTATTGGAGGTTTGACAAGGAAGGGAATTTTAAAACCAGATGCAAGCCCGAATAATCAATAATAATGCTCCAATAATACTCCCGTATACAAACCACCAAAATAATGCAGTTGTGCTAGAAAAGATTTATATGTAGTTTCGAATTTCTATGTAGTTTCAAATAGTGTTTTTTAAAGTCGGCAAAATTTTTATGTGCAAAAATAAATTGGAAAAAAGTATTCACACCATTTTCTGCATAATCAGCATTTAAAAAGACTTCTTTAAAAAGATTATGCAACAGAATATGACGCTGTAAAGTTTATGTAGGAATTTTTTTAAATCGTGAGAGGTTGCGTTTTGGTATTATGGATTTTATGTAATCATGAAAAATCTAGTTTTCAAAGCCAGCACGATTATTTTAGAATCATGCGCAGCAAAATGCTCATGTTACAGCAAAAAAAATAATGAGCATAAAAAGGCATGTTTAGCATTTACAAAATACAAAAAATAAACATGACTATGTACACTTTCCTGCTCTCTTAAAGGCAAAATCCATGGCTATAAATAATGAATATGTTCATAATGTAGTCATACCACGAATGCATATTACAGTGGAGTCTCTCTATAACAAGTCTCTTTATAACAACATTTCCCTGCAAGAACATCCATGAACATGCATATTTTTCCAGCCCTTCGTACACGTAACGTGCATATTTAATGTTCTGTATAACAACTTTCCCTCGTAACAATATTTTTTGTCCTTCCCGTCAGAGTTGTTATGTAGAGACTCCACTGTACAGTGGAGTCTCTTTATAACAAGTGTCTTTATAACAGCATTTGTCTGTCACATCATTATTTTTCCAGCCCCTCGGACATGTAAGGTGCATGTTTAATGTTCTCTATGGCGACATTTCCCTGTAACAATATTTTTCGCCTTTACCCCCAAAGTTTTTATATAGAGACTCCACTGTATACAGTCGACTCTCACTATAACAGCTTTCTGTATAAAAGCACTCTTACTATAACAGCATCCTGGGATTCCTCCGAGAGCTTTACAATCAATTCTTTCTATAACGGACTTCCTTATAACAGTTTTCGCACTATAGTGGTGCTCACAAACCGCCCGAGACAATTTTAATGCTAGCATCTTCTTCTATAACGGTTATTTTACAACGGTTTTTTCGTTCTACCGAGGAAGCTCTGAATCCGCGACCAATAAATGTCCTTTGCTATAACGGTTTTAGGCCACGCCCACACATTCTATACCGGTGTTTTTAAAATTTCTGGATCCCCGCCATGAATTCCATTTTGCTATAACGGTTTTAGGCCACGCCCTCGCATGCTACACCGGTTTTTCGGTAATTTCGGATCCCCGTCATTAAAACCGTTTTTTAACGGTTTTCTTTATACCGGTAATTCGTTATAAGTGTTTTTCTAGCTGCTTTTTGCTAAACCGTTATAGAGAGAATTGACTGCATGATGTATGTGTATCTCCTTCTATAACAGCATTTTGCTATAACAGCAGGATTTTTCCTTCCCTAAAGACTAAATTTCTCTCATTATAACCGCATTTTCTTTCTGTAACAGCATTCAGCCACCATCAAGCACCCCTTTAACATTAACGTTTTCTCTATAGCAGCTCTTGAACTTTTCAATCACACAAATTGATTCCTTTTTCAAGGGAAATTCATCATTTTTAGTAAAATTGCGTAAATATTGATATATTTTATTAGATTATCAAGCAATTACCTAGAATGGGTCTTAATTAATTAATATTACAGTGGAGTCTAACAAGACTAACTACGGAGTATAACAAGTCTCTTTATAACAACTTTTCTCCATAACAACATTATTTTTCCTGCCCTTCGTGCATATAAGGTTTTTACCCAATTTTTTATAACAGCACACTTTATGCAGATAGGGTGCTGTTATAGAGAGAGTGTTATGTATTGTACCTATATGTATTGTAAACATAGCCAACGATTCCCAGTTTCCACGTGGGTTTACCTTTTTTTAGTATTCCCACCCATTTCATCATCCACGTGGCTCGTTGTTAGTTGTTACATGTTAAACTGATATTTCCGAGAATTTTGAGAAAACCAAAATGAGTACAATAACCAGTATCTTTCGGTGACGTATTGGAATTCCAGATGGAGCGGCCAAGTACCTTGAAATTATGCAGAAAAATCCAAAAGAAAAAAGAAGCTGGACCTGGAAGTGTCAATCAAGTACAAATCAGTCGCACCATTTTGTGCAATGCCCTTTATTATAGGAAGCGCTGAAGCCGTATTATACGTATTATAAGGCTAATTTTTGCTAATTTACCAATGTGTCGACTATACAGGAAAATAATTGACATAATTATTCCATATTCCAGGAATTCCAAAACGTTCACTTGCACGATTCCCTGAGAAAGTTTTTTGCTTGTATAAATCTTTACCACTAAGCATCGCATTTCCTATACGAGAATATGGCTCCTTTGTTGTGGAATTTACCTTTTTTCTCCATTAAGTCCAATGCAAATAAACATACCGTATGTTCGTCGAAAAACGCAACTGGCTCTTCTCCTTATAACTTCTCTACAACAAGGCGGAGACAGGAGATCACTGCCTTGTTGGAAGATCAGAAGTCAAGCTTTCAGAATTGATTAGTAATTTTATTCAAAAGGATTACATTGAAAAATAATGACATGTGAAATGCGTTAAAAAGTCCCATGTTAACATACGGGGGTTAATGCATTTTCGTACGGTGCAAGTTTTATTTATGCAATATTCTCCGATTGTAAATGATGGCTTGGTGGAATTCCACAAAGTCAGGCTTTCAGAATTGGTCAGTTTTTTCATCTGAAACATATCCGTTCAAAAGGTATGGGAAAATAAACGCATGAAGTTTTTCCCATGTTAGCCAACGACACCGCCAGCCAGCGCCACCTGTGAAGTGTTTTAAGGGACTTTTCGCAAGTAATCTTCTGACTCGAAGGAAACTCGGAATGATGTGGAAATTGCTTTAGTCAAATGACCTTTAATTTCCCGCAATATTTATTATTATTTATTATTAAGTTTTATTTATGCAGTCGATTCTTGGCCGTAGCCTTTACAACAGTCTAATTTGTTACATTTGTTCAGTCTTGTCTATAATTTTTGTACAGGTTTTTCCAGCATTTCATTGTTACACAATATACTTATGGTTTTTTTACTTCTTTTTCGAGAAAAGCATTTAGCATTTTGATAATTTAATTTCTTTGGTCTTTTTCGTGTTTCTGCATGTACTCGGCATCTTTTCCTAATGTGTTCTATGTTTTCTGTTTCGTTCAAGTTACACATAGAACAGTTTGCAGTTTTTGTCTCGTCCCATTTATGTTTTAGTTGATTTAGTGTCGTTACTTTCGTTGGCACGCATATTCTCGCCTCACCTAGTTTCCCGCAATATTTCTCATTATCAATTTCGCAAGTTTTACTGTGACGTTAACACAAGAGTAAAAGTTCTGCAGAATTAAATCTTATACTGCAAGTACTTAAATTCAGGTTTTTTTTATCTCTGATTAGAAAGTTCAATTTTTGGAGTAAAATCTCCAGATAGAAATTGAATTTTGCAGCTCGTGGCAAACTTTGAACAAGAAAGAGCAGTGAAAAAAGAAAAATACAAAATTCTTGTTAAGATCCCGAAAATATTGAAAAAACTAAAATTGCACAGAACAAGAATATGTTAACATGTGATTTCTTAACTCATTTCGCTTGCCATTAATTTAAAACTTATAGGTTTTGAATAAAATTAATTATCAATTCTGAGAGCTTGAAGTCTTAGCCTTCCAACAAAGTAGTGCTCTGCTGTCCATGTTGTAGAGAAATTTTAAGTAGAAGATTGCGGTTGCGTTTTTCGGCGAACATACGGTAAATTTTTGCTGTGAAATTCGTCGTAAACATTTCTTTGAAGAAAATGGGGTAAAATTCCTGTAGAAAAGAGGCTTTTGAGGGAAACCAGAAGAACGTCTCGTGCCTGGGAGCGATTATGAGCGTGGGAAGTTCCCGGCGGATCTCTCACACCATGAGTGCTCATTACCTACACGGAATCCTAACCTTGCAGCGCATTATAAAATCCACATGGCACACTGGGGCAGTCACAACAAAGGGAAACATACGAGGGGATTCACCCATATGATTATTGAGCTTAAAAGACTCCCAATAATCACGTTTAATTACACCCACGCAATGATATGAATAGTAGAAGTTAGGAAAAAACAAAGTGGAAACCTGTATCAAGTGAGAAAAGGCAAGTTTTTGTGAGATCTCCGGAGTGGGAACTTACACACTCGGCCATTAATGCCGGAGATGCTTGACGAGCTCCATTTTTTCCAGGAGAATTCGTCCAGGTACATTCGCCTCCCATTTTCCTTTGTCCAGACGCCCTTAAAACCACGGAAGACTCACATGATCGATACTCACATGGTTTTGCGCCGTTCAAGATTATAGGAGCATTGTGGAATCTGATAAGGACTGATAAAGAGAGAGAGAGAATTTTTACTGCCAGCATGGATTCTTTGCTCAATTGGAAGATTCTACCTCGGATTGTGGGAATTATCTTCCTCGTTTCTACCCGGGTCCCTCCCACCACCGCATGGGGCGCTTGGGAGGAGGACAGGAGCTCCTCCTGCAATTCTAATAGGTTTGTACAATACTCAGAATCTTGCGTACAATTTTTAGCGCAAAAAAACACATTTCATTATGGAAAACAAAAATTTGATCTTGAAAACAAAACAAACATTTTGTCATGAAAAAGCATTAGTTTAATCACAAAAAAGCATTAGTTTAATCACAAAACAGCAAAAGTTCAATCTCAAAAAAGCAAAAGTTTAATTACAAAAAAGCAAACGTTTAATCGCAAAAACGCAATAGTATCTATTGATAATAAAAAATAACATTAATAGCAAAATTTCTTCGAAGTCTACACAGCAAGAATAGAGGTAAATTACACAGAGAAACGTTTTTCAAATTTAATGTTAAAAAAACATATATGTACGTAGTTTCAACAGCAAATATTTCGCGGAAGTAAATTTTGCACATTTATTTCAATCTAATTTCAATGAATGCTAAGATGGCATTCAAGTAAACAAAAAAATGAATCCAAATATGTATGTACGCATTGATTTTATCCCATTTGTTGTTTCCTATTCTAAAGCTTAATACTTTTGATATTCGCGGGATATAAGTGCATTCATTAAATTCGAGATAGCTTAGTGTTCAGCGCTTCATTTAATTATTGCAATAATAACTGCACATTTTTTATAAAAGTAATGCTGTTATAGAGAACGTAATTAATATGTATTCCATGTACAAGGTGCGGCAAATTTCCTGACGTTATTCAGAACATGATGTTATAAGGGGTGCTGTTATGAAGAGACTCCACTATAAATGGTACTATGTAATTGTAAGATATTAAGGCAACGAGTAGATAGCAACGAGTAGTTAGGCAACGAAAATGTTGTGGTTTGTAAGCATTAAATTTTGATATAGAAGCTAACTGTGCATACGCACACATACAAAAGGGCAACTGATTCGGACATTTAACACAAACATCTTGTAGGCTTAACGACCGTTATAGGGAGGAATTTGTTACATAGGTAGCAAAAATTAGTATGTGAACAGAAGGGATTTAAAATTTGTAAACCTCTGAAATTTGAACTTTGTTCTCCCTGCTTGCGGATTAAATACATCGCCGAATTTTAGCCGAAAATCCCGGGAGAAAATTTCGCGACATACATTACTGATGGCTTTTGAAAAGTCCTTTTGTTTTCATTCCCCGCACATTTTCATGTGTCTTCGTTTTTCCAAAGATTTGTGTTTTTCAAAGCTTCCTTATTTGCGGACTCGATTGGGTTGTTTTCCCCGATTTTTTTAATTGTTCCCCGCATCCGGCCGCCCTAAACATTGTACACCCGAAACATCCGCCCAAAAATTGTGAACGTTCAGTTTATATGCAAAATATTTTTTGTAACGGTTAATGCTATGGACATTCGTTTTTTTTATTCTCCGTCAAAGCATGTGCCGCCAAGGAGATCTGTACATGAGAGACCAAGGACTCTGTTACAACCACGGTTCCCAGGGTCCTTGTGGAAAATGCATGAAGGTGATGCCAGATGGCTCGGGGAATCCAATGGGTCGTTGCAAGTGCAAGGACGTTCCCTGCATGGGCCGCCCCATGGTCTACGTCCCTGAAGCTAAACGCTGCCACCACATTTATGATCAGGTTAGTTATTTCTGTAATAAATAACATGCAATTTCTGCAATAAATAACACGCAATTTCTGTATAAAATAACATGTTAATATCTATTAATGCTAAGGTATGACATCGGAATCGGTATTCGAATTCAAATCGGAATTATATTCTTATTTTTCAGTATTTTAATCGGAATTAGTATCCATATTTTTGTCAGAAAAATATTTTAATTGGAATTTATAATTACAAATACATTCAAAATTCAAATTCTTATTCAAAATTTGACATTTTGATTCCGATACTTTATTCGAATTCGAAAATTCCTTCATTACGTTGCTAGTTCCTGCCTTCGGACAAGTTTTTTTGGCAAAATCAAGATATTGTAACGATGATTTTTTCCATTGGCAGTAATATAACTATTTCGTCCTTTAAAGCATCGATTTTGCAAAATCAGATTTGCGGAATCCATTTATAATTTTGTGTATTGATTTTGCGTTTATTTTAAGCTACAAATTATGCCGGATTGCATTACAAATAAATTTTTAAAAGTATTCGAAAAGTATTTGAATATATACGTATTCATACGTCTGAGTATTTGAATAAAATTGTATTGAAATTAGAATTTATATTTTTAGATATCCGAAATTTAAATTTGTATTCATAATTAGGAAAAACACGTATTTTAATTCGAATTTTAATTCGTATTTTTTCCGATGTCATTCCTTGATTAATGCACACCATAGGCAGGCCGAACTGTAAATAAATCGGGTGGCGTTAAGGGCGAAATGTTTTTTTTATATTAAGTTTTAGATTTAAATAAATTTAAAATTATTCAAATTGTTTTCCAGGGCCCCTGCTACGAGGGAGAATGGCTGGCCATCGACGAGCGAACGAACAAAGTGTGCTGCCAGAAGATCCCTTGCTACGAGTGGTTCTGCCGCCAGGAGAAGCCGAATGACTATGACGATGCGGACATGAAATTCCTCTTCCCCTACAAAAACAAGTGCTACGAGACGATGACGACGGGCTTCCCTCTCTGCCGTCGGGGGGAAAAGGTCTACATCGACCCCCATTCCTTCCTCCCAAGATGCTTCCGGGCTGATGATGGCTGCGGAAATAACATGGGCTGGGGCTGTGATAAGGACAAACCATCCAACTGTGGCAACAATGATTGCAACAGGCCTCCCAGACCAGATTGTGGGAGATCCGGCTGTGATTCAAAGCCATTGTATCCCCGACCTCCCGACAGACCTTCCATTTCCGTTGGATGCGGCGGGAATGACAGGGATTGTGACCAGAATATGGGCTGGAGCTCCAGGGATACGCCTGTCACCAGGATCTGGAGGGTCTCGGAGGAGAAGAAGAAGAAAAAGTAAAAGTTCCCGGAGGAGTTGACTTTCCACGTTACATTACAATTAACCCTTTTCCTAGTAATTCTTTGTGTGTAACTCAATATTCTTGTGTTCTCGTACTCATGTATACTCTTATCCTGCCCTCGATTGTATAAATTGTATAGATGACTTTTTGTTTTAAGGGAGCTTTTGCAACATCTTTATCTAAATGTCATTTAGATTCTTCGTTTCTCTGTCAAAAATTTGTACATATAGGACCGTATATCTTTTTTATTGCTTAATTGTAAAAATGCACATATTTTCCACTATCTGTACGATCCAGTAATTTTTTTTCTCGCAATAAATTCTCGCATTTGGCCACCGAAATCCGATTACTTTGCCTATATGTAAGTGAGGTTTTATTGAATCCCTACGGGCAGGGCTTAAACCATAACTAAATAAGTATATAATAGCTACCATATACTTTTATAAAATTACAGTAGCTTCGGTTATTGTATGTGTTAAACGAACTGGTATTTAAAAAAAAACAATTTACATAGATATTATATGTAATATGTAATTAGAATACTTCATTATTTATACAAATTCGAGGCTCACTATAGACAGTACTTTTTTTAATCTAGAATCTTCTCTTGCATTTCCGCTTGTTTGTCTTGACTGCTTATTTTGCAAATTCCAAGTCACAAGTTTAAGCACATTCTGTCATTACGTTATTCCAAGCTACATACATATGTATGTACAATACAGCCAACCATTTTGCATATCACATCCAAGCCATTAGTCCACAATATGTGCTGCATAATGTTAGGGTTTTCTTTATAATCCTTTTGCCAATGCACTTCCTAACAATGCTCAACAATGTGGTTGTGAGATACTCGCTTGACAGTGTGTTGAAATAACGTGTGAGAGTAGGAGTGATAGAGATTTTATTTTTTCGTGCCGAATATTTATTGAAATTTAAACGGAGGTCAACATAAATCTTTCAAGTGAACTTCAGAAGTAGCGAATCCAGAAACCAAATGTGTCTGCTCCATGCAGGGCGTGGGGATTAAATACCACTTTTGATTGTACTGTGGAGTTTCTCTATAACGAGTCTCTTTGTAACAACATTTCCATATAACAACATTATATTTTCCGCCCTTCGTACATGTAAAGCACATATTTTATGTTCCATATAACAACATTTCCCTCACAAAAATGTAACATAAAAAATATAACAATATTTTTTGTTCTTCCCTTCAGTATTGTTACAGAGAGACTTATTATTATTATTAGTATTATTATATATTTAATATTATTATACTAATTATTATTATTATTAGTATGTATTTAATGTACAAACCAATTATGACTAATTACAACGTTTTCCAAGATGATGAAATATCGTAGATGTCTGTCCGAGGATCAATTCTGGCGGGCATTTACTTGTACACAATCTGGCTTACGACATAATCATTATTATGTAGACGTGACTAAAGGACTTTTACAAACATTTGTCAAGGCTCTCAACGGCTGCGAAAGTTACCAATAAGGCGTTGACCATGACTAAACGTTGGAGGGAAATGCCTACAAGCGAATCCTGCAGGCAACCCGAAATTATGATAATATAGTCTATACTGAGAATGTCCGGGTAGTGACAGCATACCCGGGCAGTATGATTTCAATTTCTCAGAACCGAACTAAGGGACGACGCTTCAAATTTTCATTCTAATTAACTTCATGTCAAATCCTTTTTTCCGGCGTCCGGGAAAGCACTATTGTACGCACATTTAAATTTTCGGTCACTACACACACCGAAATTGGGATGGGGTCAAATAATTTGTTTGAACTCAATTTTGTCATTTTAGGATGTCATGGTAACGTACCGAACTTGAACCAGATACTGCAAAGTTACCATGGCGTTGTAGCACATTAATTGGTGCATATGTGTGGACAGTATTATAATTTTATTTGTAACACATAAAAAGTAATTTTGAATTTAGGTAGCATAAGTAGGGGGCTACAAAATTGTTGTATACACTGTATTTGTGTCTTGCCGATTGTCTCGTCTTGCACATATTTCAGCGCATGTGTAGAAATTTTCGAAAGCCTCAATTTTGTCTTAAAACTGGGATTCACTATGGCATTATCTACTTTTCTTATTGCCACAGAAGTCATTATATGGTTATTGCGTAAGCCCAAAACTGTACAGGTATACATAATATGTAATTGTACTGATTATGTAACTTTGTAAAAATTGTCGTCCAGCAGCGTTACACACACACGCATTAAATATTTTGTCAACTATATATTCAACAATAATAACAATAACCAGCATCAAGGCTAAAGAATTGGCATGATCCAGTATGTATTCTTTTTCAGGAGACCAAAGTGGCTCACGTCTGTATGCAAACAGAGCATATAATTAACCATGAGCTACATACTGAGTTTTGTAATCATGAGATTTTTAATTGTGCCATTTCGCAACTCAAAAGCGTACTCGAGCTAGATTATTGTGCAAAGTATCGCTAAAATGGAGTCCGGCGGCTTAAAAATATGATACTACTCAAATTTTCAGTAGGAAATACTTGTCAAGGTTAGAATTGGTCAAACGTTACATTGTTACATTGTGAAGTAGAATACTGGACCCCGTTGTGACTAAATTATAACATGGCTTTCCCCATAAGAGTTTTCCCTAAAAACGTTTCCGAGCAATATTTAATTTTCATTTTTTTTTCAATTATTAAAACGGGAATTTTAGGGAAATTATGCTAATGCTAAGGGAAAGCAGTCAAGCTGCAACAATTTTGTCGTAGTTTGCTTTGTTTCTGTAAGATAAATCTCGGAAAAATAGTTTCTCAGGAGGTTCTAAGTCCACCATTTTGAATTATTTAAATCCTTCATAATTTGACTCATATGTTAGATGAATTTTGGAGCACAAGCATATAGACACACCAATAACAAGGTCTTAATTTAGCAAAAACATATTTTTGAATTTTGCAATATTGTATCTAAAATGGTTTTTTTGCTTCTTCTGTAAGATTTGATATTGTGGACTTATCGCCTTTTGCTTCTAAGCCCTTCATATGTGCTTCGTGCATGTGTGGGATTATAATTTATTTAATCTAGTAACAAATATCACAGTTATACCCACAGTTAAACAGTTATACAAAACCTTGGAAGTTGTGCGTGGGCCACGTTATTTGTAGCTTTCCTTGTCTATAAGCTAATAAAGCAGCAATTTCTCGGGCGATGACCATTTTCACTGGCGTGTTTATGCCACAATCTACGTTTATCAATATTAAAATAATAACTATTCAGTATGTCCTTGTGCTATGTTAAAACACGTAGTTTCGTCCGAGCCGACAGTGAATGGAAGGAATGAAAACAGAAAACCTGCTGCACAACCTAGAACTTTCGATTTACATGCAGTGGAGTCTCTCTTAAATATTGTTACTGGGAAATGTTGTTGTATAGAACATAAAATATGTACTTTGCATGTACCAAGGGCGAAAAAAATAATTTGGTTATAGAGTAATGTTGTTATAAAGTGAATTACACCGGGAATAAAATCTTCCAATAAATATGTCGTTCATTTCACGTAGATCCTGGACAATATTCATGAAATTCATCAACGTTGCCCATAAGCTTTGTTTGTTTCCCTATTATTTCCCCCCAAATTCGGATCAATTAAATTTGGACCAAAGCCAGAAGGCCAAAAATTGGTTCTACCTCTTCCAAAATGTTAACGTCGTACTTTGTCTTCACCTTCAACGTGCGTGCATGCAAACGTTGATGTGGGAAGGGGCTAATTTTGTGGATAAGTTATCTTCCGTGTATGTATCTATTATGTATATCCTCTAATCGTGTTGCAGAACTATTGTTTTCTCCACAAATTCCTCAATCACTTCCGGCATCTCTTTAGGCGACTGGAAGGTAAGCATTCCTTGTTCGTACTTCAAATTAATGTTTGACATTCTAATTCAAATCGGAATTATATTCATATTTTTCGGTATTTTAATCGAAATTTGTGTCCATATTTTTAATTCGATCTAATTACATGTAATTCAAATTCGTATTCAAAAGTTGACATTTGGATTCCGATACTTTATTGGAATTCGAAAATTCTTCCATTACGTTACTAATTCCCGCCTAAGTTTTTGTTGGCAAAATCAATGCAATGTAAATAATGATTTTTTCAATTGGCATTAATATAAATATTTCGTCCTTAAAGGCATCGAATTTAGTAAAATCAGAGGTGCGGAGTCAGTTTATAATTTTGTGTATTGATTTTGCGTTTATTTTAAGCTACAATTTATGTCAGGTTGCATTTCAAATAAATTTTAAAGTATTCGAAAAGTATTTGAATTCATATGTATTCATATGTCTGAATATTTGCATAAAATTGTATTGCAATTGGAATTCATATTTTAGATTTCCGAAATTTAAATTGTATCCGTTATCAGGAAAAACGCGTATTTTAATTCGAATTTTAATTCATATTTTTTCGGATGTCATTCCTTGAATACATATAGTGCATACTGGAGTGCAACAATCATGTCCATTGTTCGTATTTTTCTACAGGCCAGATCAATGTCATTTCCCAGTATGGACGCCGCAAGAATAGTTTGTCCGAAGGATACAACGAGCGTCTTGCTCACTATTGGGATAGGAAATTCCGACTCTGGGTGAAAGCAGCAACTTGCTTCATGCTTCTCGTTCCCAGCGCAAACGGGCTGAAAGCATGGGCAACGCCATCGAACCCGCAATCTGTTTTCAAATTAATTTATGGGCGAAGAGCAATCTATTCTTTGATTCATTTCAGCATGTCATCCTTTGACATTTTTCAATGCATGCACAATATCCTGTTCATCATCACGTACGTTGTCTCCTTGCTGCCGGTTCTTCATGGATTGAGGTATGTAATATGCTTTGTATTGTCTACAGCTAAGAATGGCCACCGTTACGGCTGATCCCAAATATTTAGTTCGATAAGTTTCAGCCCGAATCGGATAAAAGTTCGTAATTCCATCCGATTCATTATGCACATGATTTAATTTGGTTCGATTCTAGCTATGAATTGAATCGAAGCAGATTTAAACAATTCAGAAAATATATTATTGTGACACCTTTTTGTTAACTTTTAAAAAATGTTAAATGTAAAATGAAGTTTAAGAATTTTCCACTTCAAATAAATGCAGGTAACCGTGAAATAATATTTACCGTTGATTAAAATATACTCCAATATTTTCATGTTATTGCTTGGGAATAATATCCAAAAATTTAGAATTAAATAATGGATCGAATGTATTGAATTTTGGTTACATTTTATTATTCCATTTATGTCTTGAATCGAATTATTTTATTCGATTCACGATGCCGAATCGAATCAGATTTCCAAATATTTGAATTTAATCGAACCGAAATGAATAGCAGAATCCGATTCGGAATCGAATCTAGAGACTACTAATAATACAGTTGGCTAAGTTAACAGGAGCTCTAAAAGCTCTAAAAGCACTCAAAGAGCTTCGTTCGCGGTGATTTTTTTTCGGCGGATGAATTCCGATTTATGAGCATCGTGGTTTTTTTTTGTGAGCAGAATCCCACCTCATTCTAATCGTCTCATATTAAGCAGGACAATAGCAAGGACAATCTACCGTGCCAACTCCCAACTCGTCGTCGTCGCCAGCGTCTTTGACAGCATTTACAAGAACTTGCCATTTCTGTTGGAAACGACGTTTATTCTGGGCACCGTCGTGAGACTCAGTCTTGCCGTGATTCTATTGAATGTGAAACATCTAATAATATCAGGATTCTGTTTGCTCGGAATTACGGCCTTCTTTTGGACTTTGGCCGAAGTCCACAAGGTGTCTGAGGGGACGGAAATCTCTTGGAAATATCTAGTATTTCCGCGATGGTTTCAAAAGTACCTTTTATCATGTCGTACCACCAGAATTGCTGTCAGCGGATTCTTCTACGCGGATAAAACATTTGTGCTCACCATTATATCAATCATCGCTATGAATTGCAGCAATTTACTTGTAATGCATCGTGTGTAGAAACTGAGAAGGCATGTTTGTGCTAGTACAAACACAATTTAAATGAATTATTTTCTTTAAATCCTTGTCTGTTTATGTGTGTATGTACATATATTGTTTAACCAAGCAAAATAATTTACTATATTAGATCCACTTCATATTATTATGTACCATGCGCTCATAATATTCGAATATTCAAACCGAATCGAATCCAAATTCTTCCATCCATCATTCTTGTTCTGACTGCTGTGCTGGACAGTCATAAAGATAGTGGCTGTTCGGCAAAGGTGTCCTGACTACCTATATAAGTCACGAGTGCCGTCTCCAACTGTAAGGTGCTGGGCTGCTGGGTTGTGACACCCGTAAAATAGTCACTGAATAGGAATAGACGTGCAGGACACCTATACCGCCTATACGTACATACATTTTCACCACCCAGACACACAGCAAGAGTCAGAATGCCCAACAACAAAATTTGTGCAATTTGTGACAATAAAATTAATATTAAAGTTTTATTAAATGTATTTGTTGTAAAAAATTCCATCATAGAAAATGCTTAAAAATCAATCCCTCCACTTTTAAATTAATTAACGCGACAATTTGGAATTGTCCAGAATGTTCAACTTCCCTAAATTTTGATGTAGCACTGGATAAAGTATTGCCCGAAAATGATTTAAGTGAGTTCGAAAGTTTTTGTACACCCACACAGTTAAGGGCTCACACAGAAAGTCGTAAGGAAATTTATTATATGAACATAAACAATTATACTATATATAGAGAAAGCCGAACAGTTGAAGCTGAAAGTATACGATGAGGCTATTGATGTAATTATTTTGGTCGAGACTTTTTTTTCTGAGGTCACACCTTTAAATATGTATATCTTTGATGGTTATGATATGATTATAAAAAATCGGGGAGCGGGAAAAAAAGGCGGAGGCATACTTCTTTATGTACACAAGAGACTTCAATTTAAAATGATGGCACCTGAATTGAATTTGTTTAATTCAATAATTGAAATATGTGTAGTAAAGATTGGAATGTCCGAATTTAACTCTCTTGTCATTTCTGTTGTCTACCGACTGGCAAAAGACTCATTGAACAGATTTTATATGTCATTTGATAATATTTTAGCATATCTTTCAACATAGAATTGCCCAAATTTTATTTTCGGAGATTTCAACGTTGATGTAAAAAATATGTCAGTAGATGTTATTCAAGTAATTACAGCTGCTTCTATGTATGACGTCAAGCAAGTAGTAACAAAGCCAACTAGGGTGGCAACTGGCAACGGTAAAACTTTGCACGGATCTACATACAACTAGTACAATTATAGACCAATTGTATATACCTGCAAATCTTTCCATAACAAGTGACGTTGAGCAATTAAACATTTCTGACCATAATTTCATAAAGTTTGTTCACAGTCTCAAGTCTCGCTCCTCTCACACCACCAATATCATCAAGTATAGAAACTGGGAAAACTTTGACTGGACAATTTTAAATACTGAGCTATCAAAAATAGATGGGATGTCTTTGAACTTTTATATATACACCACTGAATTTCTTCTGAATGTTATAAGCTCAACAGTAAGAGTTCTAATAGACGAGCTAAATCCCGTGAAAACAATTAGGCTGAAAGGAATAGCCAAGTGTTATGTGAATTCTCAAATTAGAAAGACCATGAAACAACGAGATAAGGGAAAAATTAAGCTGTAATGCAAGACTCAGAAGTACTGTGGTGTGAGTATAAATTTCTTGGAAGTAAAGTCAAACATGATATCTATCATGCAAAAAGAAACTACATATGTATTATGACCTTAAATTGAATAATCAAGCCCAGTCGTCTGAGTCGTGTAAAAATGTATGGAAAAATGCGAGTGAACTGACGGAACAGAGAAGAACAAACACTGGTATAGAAGAACTGGTTATAGCTAATCATCGAACCAGTGATTTTGAAAGTGCTTGTCATTCTCTGGCCACCTCATTCACAGTCACCTGCCCTTGCACAGCGAAAGACATTTTAAAATTCAGAAACAGCATACCATTGCAACAACCACCTCAGTATTTCTCCTCTAATGACCTATAAAATGCGTATCACAAACTAAAAAAAGAGAAGCAGCCATGACACGATAAACAATACAGTGTATGTACAGCTGCACTTGCTACTCCTATACACAGCTACTTTTAAATATAATACTTTTGCCAAGGAAATACCGAGTTCATTTAAAACGGCGGTAGTCACTCCGTTGTATAAGGGCAAAGGCAGTAAATTAGCACCAGACTCTTACAGACCCATTCATTGTCTACCTTTTCTTGATAAACTTTTCGAAAAGATTTGTTTCACTAATAGAATGCAGACGTACGTTGGCCAAGTGGATGAGAACGAACACGATTTTAAACGATTAAGGTCATGTTTCACAGCGGTTTTCGTTTTTTTACATAAATTATGATTTCATACAGACAAATCTAATGTAAAGGTTTTAGCAGTACACATTGATTTGAGGAAAGCCTTCAATTCTGTGTCTAGGCCATTATTACTTTATAAGTTAAAACATAATTTTAAATGTGAAAGCAACCTACTGAGATTGTTAGCGGACTATCTGTATCAGCGAAAATTTGTAATTTATACAAATGAGAGGCAATCCAAATTGTACAGTGACACATTCGGCGTGCCTGACGGCTCAATAATTGGTTTTAGTCTTTTTGTAATGTTTTTCTCTGATCTTAAAAAGTATTTAAAAATTGATTACAAGGCATATGCTGATGACCTGGTTGTATTCATATATCATACATGTATAAATGCCTTATTTGTAAGAATGCAGTTTTGGGTTGATCTAGTCTACAAATGGATGAAAAAAATTCCCTATCCATAAATGTTGAAAAAACTAAGTTTATGCCCTTCCGTAAAGGTGAAGACGTTAAGGTAGTTCCTCCTTTATTATTAAATGATAAAGATATAGAGCGAGTAACATACTTTAAGTACCTTGGGGTAATATTGGACCAAAAATTAACTTTTGAAAAGCATGCAGATTATGTTCTAAAAAAAATAAGCCAGACAATGGGCACAATAGTACGCATAAGGAGGTGCCTAAATGATGTTGCAAAACGCATGCTAATTAACTCATTTGCTTTTCCCCATCTGGACTATTGTTTTATTGCATGGAGCAGTGTGTGTAAAACAAAAATTTGTTTAATTCAGGATAAACTGGATAAAGTTTTAATAATGCTATATAACCGAAAAAAAGCAAAAATGTAAAAAAAAGATATTTCAGTGCCACTGGCTGATATGTATAAGCACTTTAGCATTTTTAATTTAAGTGAAAGGATATTGTAGACTACAGCCAAATATGTATTGCAGGTACTGCGATTTGGACACACTGTTGAATATCTAAATGATATAATGTTGGTAAGATACAAATCTACTATAGGCTATGATATTCAGATACAATTCCACACCTTGTCTAAGGAGGCTCAATTGTCCTGGAAAAATATAATGATTCCTAGATGGTTTCGAAAATACATTTCGTCTTGTCGTGTGATCAAAATTTCTGTGGGTGGTTTTTTCTACGCCGACAAAACTTTGGTTTTAACCATCCTATCTGTCATCGCTGTGAACTGCAGCAATTTACTAGTGGCACACCGCGAGTCAAATCGGAGTATTCACCTATGAGGAAATACATTGTTCATTGTTCCTCAAATATTATATCTATAACGAGGTATATGATATCGGAATTGGTATTGGAATTCAAATCGGAATTATTTTCATATTTTTCCGTATTTTAAACCGAATTAGTATCCATATTTTTGTCAGAAAAATTCAAATTCGTATTCAAAAGTTGACATTTGCATTCCGATACTTTATTGGTAATCCAAAATTCCTGGATTAAGCTACAAATTATCCCAGATTGCATTACGTATTCATATGTATGTCTGAATATTTAACTAAAATTGTATTGGAATTGGAATTTATATTGCAGATATCCGAAATTTAAATTTAAATCCGTTATCAGTAAAAACGCGTATTTTAATTCGAATTTTAATTCTTTTTTTTTTTCGATGACATTCATTGAGCATACGTATACTGCATATTGGAGTGAACAATAATGCAAAGTGTGACATCCGAATCGGTATTCGAATTCAAATCGGAATTATATCCATATTTTTCAGTATTTTAATCGGAATTAGTATCCATATTTTTGTCAGAAAAATATTTTAATTGGAATTTGTAATTACAAATACATTCGAAATTCAAATTCGTATGCAAAAGTTGACATTTGGATTCCGATACTTTATTGGTATTCGAAAATTCCTTCATTATGTTGCGAATTCCGGCCTTCGGCAAGTTTTTTTTAGCAAAATCAAGATATTGTAACGATGATTTTTTCGATTGGCAGTAACATAACTATTTCGTCCGTAAAAGCATCGATTGGTGCAAAATCAGAGTTGTTGAGTCAATTTATTGTTTTGTGTATTGATTTTGCGTTTATTTTAAGCTACAAATTATGCCAGATTGCATTGCAAATATATTTTTAAAAGTATTCGAAAAGTATTTGAATGCGTATTCGCACGTGTCTGAATATTTGAATAAAATTGTATTGGAAATAGAATTTATTTTTTTGGATATCCGGAAAAATTTGTATTCATATAATTAGGAAAAACACGTATTTAAATTCGAATTTTAACTCACATCTTTTCGGATGTCATACTTTGATCTATAACTCCGTATATGTACATATTTAATCTTTAAAATGCAATATTTTTGATTAAGGTTTGCATTATTTTCTGCATGTGATGCACAGTCCTTCGATACTGTGAACTTTTATTATTATTTTTTCTTAAAAAACAATTTTCGAGTTTGCTAAGCAAAATTTTGTAAAAGCAATAAAGAAAAACAAGCATAATTTGCCTGTCCCTAATTATTAGTGTAGGTGCGTGTATGCGAATACATATATTTGGTATGTAATTATAATTATAGCTATACATACATATATATTTGATATGTAATAATAATGTATACACATACCTATGTATATTTGATATGTTATAAAATACTTATTTGCTATGTAATTATGTATGTATATATTTGATATATAGTCACCTGTATTTATGAGTGTGAAAAAAATTGTATGTGAAAAACAAAGTTTTTTAAGCCTCATTATTTCGCATTTTGAATGCCCGGTTGCGAGCTCTGTAATTAAGTCCATTAAAACAAATCCCAAGGTTTTATAGACGCATTCCTAATTAAATTACCTGTGCGTAATTGCATATTCAGATCCGATTTTTACCTTTTCACAGCCAAAACCGGCTGGGCAATGAACGCAAGGGCTTTAATTAAGTATCAGAATGGGAATTTCCCGGGATACCTTTAGTCTTAAAGAATGATTTTCAGATCTGAAAATCTTTTTCGCACATGAACCAGTTGGATTTATACACAAAAGTTATAGGGAATGCAATTAAAGTGAGGAAAGAAATTTCCCTTGGAGTGTCTCAGCCAGTTCCAGGAATTTCGTTCATATATTGGATACAAATAAAAAAGGTTTCTCACGATTCCCACGTATGCAGGTAATTTATATCTCAAAATAAATGTGCTTACCTCCTTCATAATGGTTACTTATGCGAATACGCGTATAAGTTATGCAATAAATTCTCAGACATCCGGCTGGATGTGGGAAATTCGAATGTATTTTAAGAAACTAGCATTTATGTAGAATCAAGCGTGAGCTAGCCACAGACACGTGCAAACTTTCCAGTAGAAAACAGTCAAAGCGCGGTAGTTACTTTTATCGCAAATATTTTATTGCAGCTGCAATTTTCTACAAAGTTTCTCCGGACTCATCATATTAGAGGGCAGAATGAAGAATTTAGGCATTTCCGTTATATCCGCCGTGTTATTAATTTGCGCCAGTCCCGATGCCGCCAGAAGTCAATACATCCTTCCAAATCCCTGGTGGAAGTAAGTTAGATAATATACAGTGGAGTCTCTCTATAACAAGTCTCTTTATAACAACATTTCTCTGTAACAACATTATTTTTTGCATTAAATTACATATTTTATGTTCTATATACATACAGTGTAGTTGTTATAGAGAGACTCCACTGTATATCGTTTTTAACTAATGTATCTTCGCTTAAAAGAATCAGAACTCAATAATTCATATAGAATTACCCCGCGAATAAATCGTACAAAAAATAGTGCAACAATAGTTTAAATGAAATGCAAAATTTTCCTCCGAACTTGCTTCACAGCCCAAAATTATTGTACCGGGAGCCCTGAAATTGCCTATCTATCCAAAGAATTGCATACCAAAAAATAAGAATTAAAATACATGTTTTTCCTAATTATGAATACAAATTTAAATTTCGGATATCTATAAAATATAAATTCTAATTCCAATACAATTTTATTCAAATATTCAGACGTATGAATACGTATTCAAACAGCTTTCAAATATACTTTCAAACATTTATTTGAAATCCAATCTGGCATAATTTTTAGATTAAAATTAACGCAGAATCAATCCACAAAACTATAAATTGACTCCGCAACTCTGATTTTGCAGCAATCGATGTTTTTACGGAGGAATTTGTTATATTACTGCCAATTGAAAAAATCATTGTTGCAATACCTTGATTTTGCCAAAAAAACTTGCCCGAAAGCGGGAATTAGCAGCATAATGAAGGAATTTTCGAATACCAGTAACGTTTCGGAATGAAAATGTCAACGTTTGTATACGAATTTGAATTTAGAATGTATTTGCAACTAAAAATTTCAATCAAAATATTTTCTGGCAAAAATATTGATATTAACTCCGATTGTAATACTGAAAACCACGAATATAATTCCGATTAAAATACTGAGAAATATTAATATAATTCCGATTTGAATTCGAATACCGATTCGGATGTCATACCTTTAAATATATCTGCATAGGCAGCATACAGTGGAGTCTATTCATAACAGTACCCCTTATAACAGCATGTTCTCCATAACGTCATGAAATTCGCAGCACCTTGTACATAGAATACATAATCATTGCGTTCTGTGTAACAGCATTCCTTTTATAACAGCAAATTTTTGGGTTCCCTTGGATGCTGTAGGTACATATGTATGCGACAATATGTGTATGTCTGTATAATTGTACATTTTTACAGCTTGTGGTGGACTGGATTGGTATTCATCGAGCCGACGGGACGGTTCTTCCCCCTCGGAAGTCAAGGTCCATGTGGTAACAACATGGTAGTTACCACCTTGGACCAGCAAACTAAATACGGAACGTGTGGCTGTCGGCAGACCAATCAATATGAAAGACCCATCGTTTATCTGGAACAAAAAAATCAATGTGAATGTCTGTATGACCAGGTACAGTAATCGGAATTATCTATTTTTAATTATTCAGTAAAAATATTATTTAAATATATATAATTATTTTTGAGCAAATATTTACTTAAAGGGCTCATGCACGAAAGGAGACTGGCTGGTCCCAGATGGCCAAGGCTCAGGGAAATGTGAGCAAATCCCTTGTTGGTCGGATTTCGTGACCCAATCCTGGCCCATTTTCAGCAATGGCCTCATTTACCCCTCAGGATTTCTCTTCCCTTACGAAGGACGATGTTACAGAATGCCAAATAATAATTTCCCTGCTTGTTCCGGCCAGAAGGTTTACCCGGATCGGGTTCAAGGATTCCGATGCGGCGGGGATAAAAAAGATCGTCCGGCATCGACTTTTGATTTGACCGGGACAAGTCCACTCAAATGTGCAACGGGATCTGTGCCTCTGGGGAAAGATTGCGTGCCACAGGCTATAATCCAAAGCTACAAATAATCCGCATCTTGTCCAAATTCTTGTAGACACAACTAGAAAAAAATCATGTAATTTTGTATTTTTGTTCCACACGTGGCGGTATTGCAATAAATACACTTTTACAGGGAGATCTGACATACTAAAAATCCGTTTTATTCCGCTCCTCAAAACGTGACCAGCAAAACTAGCTGAGCTATGATGGAATTTACAAAAACAGGCGCGATGTCTTTTGTATCCGATCTCTCTGGATTGCAGAACACAATTCCTCCACATTTTCCGTTGTCACAAATCTATGCCAGCTAAATAAATCTTAGCGTATTCTTGAAATCGCAATAAAAGAAAAACGGCGTTAAAGTCACAATTTTACATAAAACAATTAAAATGTCATTATATGCTTTGATGGCTTGCTTAAATTTTGAAAATGTTTCACTATGCTTAATTTTTTAATCTGCAATCTGTTCCAGTCTTGAATCATTCGCAAAACCAAAAAAGGTTTTCCTGAGATTATACAGTGAAGTCTCTCTATAACAACATTGAAGGGAAGGGTAAAAAATATTGTTGCAGGGAAAAGTTGTTACGTATAGAGAACATAAAATATGTACGTTATATGTACGAAGGGCGGAAAAAATAAAGTTGTTACAGAGAAATGTTGTTATAAAGAGACTTGTTACAGAGAGACTCCAAAGTAGTTACATTTCGGGTAAATTAAATTAGTAGTACACATAAATAAAATTAGGGGTAAATTAAATGTTTTCTCACATTGCTTTTGCACTAAAAATATCTTCGGCAGTTAATTAACAATGTTCAAATTTGAGTTTTGTAAGTTTCCATTACAGTGGAGTCTAGTTAAGTCGACTCTCCCTATACCGGCCCTCTGTATAAGAGCATTTGCTCTATAACAGCATTGCTGAATCCCCCTAACAGCTTTACCATGTAAAGTGCAATCTCTATAAGGGCACTCACTGTAACAGCAGTTACTGTGTAACAGCAGGGTATTTTCTTTTCTCGGTCACATTTTTCTCACTATAACAACACTTTCTCCCTATAAGAGCATTAGCGCCTAAGTCAGGTATCCCTTCAGCATTAACTTTTTCTCTATAATAGCACTGGAACTCTATACGAGCAAAATTTTATTCTTTTCTCACTAAAACGTAAATATGTACGCCCAATTAAGCCTGAAAATAATCTTAATTAATATTAATATTTTTTTAACTAATTCTCTATACCAGCAGTTCGTTATGAGAGCACTTTTTCTGGTGCAGATAGGGTGCTCTTATGTATAGAGAGAGTCGTCTGTATAACAGCATGTTTAGTATGACATCATGAAATTAACAGCAGCTCGTGTATGAAATACATAATAAAAGGGTTTTCTCTAACAGCATTCCTGTTTTAACAGCAAAACTTTGGGTATAGCAGACAAAAGAATGGGACTGGAACAAAACTGGTTTGTGACTATAAACTTTTATTCGTATACATAATTAGTATGTACAGTCAATTCTCTCTATAACGGACCTCCTTATAACGGTTTTCGCACTATAACGGTGTTCACAAACCCCCCCGAGA
>JAQGBT010000950.1:0-38455 GCA_034698585.1 Disparrhopalites patrizii | reverse complement strand
ATCATTCTCTAATGAAAATAACTTTCTGAAATAAAAATATCATTCTCTAATGAAAATAACTTTCTGAAATAAAAATATCATTCTCTAATGAAAATAACTTTCTGAAATAAAAATAATTTTCTCCAATAAAAACAACTTTCTCCAATAAAAACAACATTGTCTATATAACATATCGAAAGATAACATATATTCTAATTGAATTATTTCCCCCAAGGAATAAATCAGGCACTCACCGAAAATGTACCCGAATAAAATCGGCCCGGGTAAGAGAGAGAAAGCACTGAGCAAACCAATGGACAAGGCAATGGACAGGGCTTTGTCAGAAGGATGTACGCATCTGCAAAAATAATAATATAATAATAAAAATATTAATAACAAAAATAATTTTTTGAATAAATACGAAAGGCAATTTTTGAAAAGGAGACCTACCGATAAGAAACCAGCAAGTTGCCAATCCTTCCAGAGCCATCGATCAATTTAATGACGGCATTGATGGCCAAAAAGATGACGAAAGTATAAAAGCAACCCTCATTACATGTCCCCAACTTCACCGTGGAGGTCGGGGAATCCAAGCAGGAGCAATGGGAGATGGTCCCATTCAAATAGGAAGTACACCCAGCATGACAGGCGGAGTAAAACAATTGATTTGTGGACTGATCACAAACCGGAGCAAATTTATTATTGAGACAATTGCAGTTTGCATTGCAGCTTGAGTTCAAGTTGAGGATAGAACCAGAAGGACTCTCTGTGAGGAAGCTAAATTTCTCTTTATTGCAACCCATTTGAGTGAAGGAGACCGTGACGGCCACACAAAGTAAGCCAATTAGGACGTTCCATCCCGCCAAGATCCGGGCTCGGGGCTTGTACTTTGAAATGAGATAGCCGCTACTCAGAAGTCCGACGGCTTGAGTTGCGATTCCAACGGCGCCTGTTTAGGATTTTAATCACAAATTCCAATCAAAAGTTAACTTTATTATTAACTGAGTTATTATTTTAAGCTCTCAATTAAGAGTGTGTCATTTCAAATAAGTGGAAGTATAAATCTAGAATATCTAATAAATATCCAGGAATTTCCCGGGTAAAATTCCTCTACCGGAAATGACTGAGGCCTGCACGGCAGTTTGCATGAAAATAGTTTCCAAATATTTCGGCATATACGTCCAGTAGCCAATGGCTGCAAAAATGTAGAAGAGTGTGGACAGATTATTGTAGAGATTGATCCGATTTTGTATGAGACCTTTCACCCTTGTTGCAATCTCTGTGTTTCAAAAAATATATATTTTACAACAATTCCTCGAATTCTAGCATGGTCCAATCAATAAAGTATATAATTTTACAAAAATACATAAATACAAAAGTACAAAAATTAGAATACATAAATTAGCACACAATATTTTTTTTTTCATGGAAAAAACC
This sequence comes from Disparrhopalites patrizii, assembly GCA_034698585.1. Classification (NCBI taxonomy): domain Eukaryota; kingdom Metazoa; phylum Arthropoda; class Collembola; order Symphypleona; family Sminthuridae; genus Disparrhopalites; species Disparrhopalites patrizii. The sequence continues at coordinate 37,039 of JAQGBT010000950.1, read as the reverse complement.
AGGAATCCTACCTTTCACACTCTGCGGTTGCTGATTATGGAGATCGGACAAAGCCACACTTTTCTCTGAAATGCTCTTCCCCGAGTTTTTGCTCTTCTCCCTCTGCGCCGTTTTTGGTAACTTCTTGGGGAAAAGTGAGATGAAAAATGCGGTGATAGCCATGAACGTCCCAATCACGATCCAGCCTACATTTTGGAGATTAAGAATAATCATTAAGAATAATAAGCCTTTTAAACTTGGCCAACTTATTCCTGTTTATTTAACATATTTAAAAATTCTTTATTATTTTCTTGATTATTTATTATCTACATAAAAATGAAAAAAAAACATATGGATTTACCCAACCACCAAGCACCCATCCACCGAGGATCATCCGTGGTTATGTAAGGGGTGAGCGTGGGACTAATAAAAACCTTGAGGCAGACGGAAGCAAATAAAAATCCGAGGGTAGGGCCAACCAGCCGAAGAGAGCTTGTAATACCTTTTGTATGGAAATAAAAGTATAGTTTAATAAATACTTAAAATCATTTTTAAACATAAATAAAACATATTTTAGATCATTTTAGTGTCCCTTAAGAATTAGTTTTGACTCCCATGAAAAAGTCGAAAAACACACCAAAAAGCATGGGGGAATTAGTCTTCTCCACATTGTCATCCAGATAAGGCCCGCCCAAGCTGAAGAAGAGAAGGACTCCGATGCCCGCCACGAATTGAGAAATAAAGATAAAGACCAGAGGAATCATGGTGGCATCTCCTTTATCACAATCACTTTTTTCCTTCGTCCTCGTCGCCGAGCACAATTGTACCTTGCTTTTCTTGGCCGGGTCTGCAATCAGAAATGTGAGTAAATTATCATCAGAAATGTCGGAAATTAGCATCAGAAATGTCGAAAATTATCATCAGAAAAGTCGGAAATTAACATGGGAAAATAAAAATGTGCAAAAATTATATTAGATTCCTTTCTTGTTGTCTAATTCTCTAATTCATCCATAATTTGTAAAAATTTTAATTTATTCAGCTTTGAGTCCTAAAGTCCTAAATCAATAGCGAAAGGACGCCCTTTATGAAGCTCTTTATACCTGTTATAGCAGGGTTTTAAGTGGCACTTACCAAAAGCTAATTTGCTGGTTGTGACAGGGCTATTTGCGGATGGCAAGTCCAAAATGTGAGAATATTCCTCCGTGAGGCTGAGAGCATCCTCTCCAGCCCCGTAGAGGAGATGGGGGGAAGCCAGGAGGAAGCAGGCGGCGGCGGAGAAAAGGACTCCAGCAGCAATCCAGCGTGGGCGATGTCCTCTTCCTCCATAATAGCCCAGGACAAGAGAGAAAATTATTTGACTCACTTCATTTCCGGCAATCACGATTCCTGTGAAAGACAAAATCCATATTTAGTTATAAGTATACATAATATACATACATATCTATATAGATACCTATACATATATAACCATACATTATATAAATGTGTGCCAAACTTATTTCATTTCTTGGGACAACATTTGCTCTCCCGAGTATATTAACCTCCGAAAAATACGAATAAAATACTATTTTCAAGGCTCAATGCACACTAAATGTACGTTAAAAGAACATTAAATGCATAATTGGCAACTCAACCCAGAGTTCAAGGTCTAATTGAGAGTTTCATAAAGGCCGTTCAAGGTGGCCAAATGAACTATAAATTAATGTATTTAGAATTTTTTCTCGACCAAAACGAGTTTTAAATCATTAGGATTAAGGAAGTAGGAAAAGTTTGGAAAATTCTAAAACATTAAATATCATCACTCATCCCAACTCATAAAGCTGTCCATTGTCTTGGAGGAGAATCGGCAGTAGTATAATTGAGAAAAACAGTGTGATTAAAATATTAATTATTCTATTTGGCGCTGATTGGGAATGTCAAATAATTACGACATTTTCTGTAGGCTAAAAACTATATATAAAATGTATTTGTGCTTGGTAATATTTTAGGCTTTATACATACATCTATGTAGGCTTGAAATATTCAAAGGACACTAAATTCTACGAGTAAAATGTTTCCCCTTCGTTTTTAATGGAACTGTCTATCCTTTAATCCTTTGTTTATTCCTGGTTTTTATAGTTCCAACATGAGGACCCTGTACAAATAGGTATTATCCGCTTTAATAACAATTTTCTTCTGCCCTCCGGGACTAATTCTGCAGCTTTGAAGACGTTGGATAATGGCAACGGATTTTTCTTTTTGGACCCACCTCAAAACACCATTAGAGCATCGGGCTAGTAAAAAGTCTTTTGGGTGGGTGAAAGTTCTGGGGGAAGAAAGTGGAAAGGGGAGAAAGTGCTCTTAACAGCATCGAAATTATGTTATATGACGAACGTCATCTTAAAACCCAAATTGAATCAAAGGGAATCTAGTTACACCGGCGACATGCGTGGAACTCTGAGAGATGGATGAAGAAGAGTTTATTTTTCTTAAGGTGTGGTTGTGTGTAAAAAAAAAATATTCTTCCACTTCCACGAAAGGGGTAAACGGAGAGAAAAGAAACTTTTTTGGAGTCCCTGGGATTTCACTGGACAAAAAAAAAAGTATTTTATCCCCCTTCTTTCTTTTGGCTTCAGGAGAACAGAGAACTTTTTCCAAGGTAAAAGAAATTCGATACGTTCCTGGGTATTTTTTCCCAGGATATAATTTTAAAACTGTCAAGCCACAATCCGAACACTCCACAAATAATTTAACGTAGTTTTATTTAACGTAGTTTTATTTAATGTAGTTTTATTTAACATAGTTTTAAATTGAGTTTCAAGACATACGAAATCATAATTAATTAACGAAAGCATTATTCCCACTTGCAAGTGCAAGGACAACGGCAAACTCGGGTTACTTCGTAGTATATAATAAATTCCTTCTTAAATTCGCTCAAGGGCGGAGCTATGTATTTAATGGTGTAATAATAATGAATGAATTACACCCCTAGTTAGTCATCATAAAATGGTTCTTGTAAACCATTATGATAATGTTATGGACGCATAAATACAAAATTACTCCAATTCTCAAGTGCAAGTTTAGGACAACAATGACATATAACAAATACACGGACGTTACACGTTACATAATTGTTTCATATTGAGTTTCATATCTGGACTTCCCTTTTTGCTCTCTCTGGTAATCTGATATTACCAAGGAAGATGAATGAATTCAAGGATGAAAGGCGAACAAGGAAAAAAAAGCTTCTCTGAACTTAATCAACGGCATTTCCCTTTAACTATAAATACTTCCACGTGAATTCTTAACATATTAATTGGGATTAATATTTATTCCAGATAAATCCGGATGGATTGTCAGAAAATATGAATTATTTACTACGAGCCGCATTACATCTAATTTTATTCTGTTTAATTCCAATTGCGTGATATGATTATATATGACCAATAGTCGGGTTGTGTCACCTACTTTGACAAGCCTGTGTATTTTCGTATTCTTGTTAAAATAAGCCATAGTGTCGTTCACATTTTATAAAATACACATTATTATGGCTCCCCACAGTGGCTGGGAGAAACTTCTCCATGACGAGTGGGTAAAGAAATCAATATACAGGCAAAATAGAGAGGTGAAGAGAAAAGTTTTTGTCTCTCTCTCACTTTGTGCCTTTCTCGCGCTCTCTCTCTCTTCTGCCTCTCTCACTCTTTATCTCTCTCCCGTTCTTTCTCTCTCTCTCTTATGCCTCTCTCACTCTTTCTCTCTCTCCCGTTCTCTCTCTCTCTTTTGCCTCTCTCACTCTTTCTCTCTCTCTCTCTTATGCCTCTCTCACTCTTTCTCTCTCTCTCTCTTATGCCTCTCTCACTCTTTCTCTCTCTATCTCTCTCGCTCTTTCTCTCTCTTGCTCTCTCTCCTTTTGTGCCTTTCTCCCCTTCTCCGTCTCAATCTCTCTCCTTTTGTGCCTTTCTCCCCTTCTCCGTCTCAATCTCTCTCCTTTTGTGCCTTTGTATCTCTTTCTCTTTACGCGCCCTTCTCTCTCTCTCTCTCACTCTCGCGATCTTTTCTCATTTTGTGTCTTTCTCTCTCTCTCTCGCTCTCTTTCTCCTTTTGTGCCTTTCTTTCCCACATATTCTCTCTCGCTTACTTTCTTTCTCTCTCACTTACTCTCTTTCTCTCTCTCTCGCTTACTCCCTTTCTCTCTCTCTCTCGCTTACTCCCTTACTCTCTCTCTCTCGCTTACTCCCTTTCTCTCTCTCTCTCGCTTACTCCCTTTCTCTTTCTCGCTTATCTCTTTCTCTCTCTCGCTTACTCTCTTTTTCTCTCTCGCTTACTTTCTTTCTGTTTCTCTCGCTTTCTATCTTTCGATCTCTCCTTTGCTCTTTCTTTCGCTATTTTCCTGTCTGTTTCGCTCTCTCTCTGTCTGTCTCTCTCTTTCTCGTTCCTTCTGCCTCTTTGGCTCTTTCTTTCTCTTACTGTCTCTTTCACTCCCGGACATGCCATGGCGGTGTCAGACTCGATTTCCCCCGGGGAGGAGAGATTGAATGCACAGAAGAAGTCTTTTCACTTATTTAAATCAATACATACATATTCAGATATACCTACATATGTATGTTTAATATTTGTAATAACACTCATATATATACATAAATACATACATGTGAATACACATCCACCTTTTTGCTCGCTCAGCTGGGAACGGTTTGTCGACAAACACAAAAGGGAAGGGGGAAGCCGCAGATAAAAGGGAGATGCACAATCTTTCACTTTGTGTTTCCTACTAAATGTCGGGGGTGATACGGTAAACACTCTCCTGTATACATAAGTGCACTCACGTATTTATAAATGTAAATGCATATGTACATGTATGTGTGTATGCCAAAGGCCCTAGATGTACACATCACTCACAAGTCCAAGAAATTTGTGCAAAGACACGTTGGTTTCCACCCTCAAGGACCACCATCACATGGAAAGCCCATTTTGATTCCTGAAAATTTTAGCCCTATGCCTCGATCTACCTTTTATAACATGTAATGTAGTACTAAATGCCAAGGAAAGTCCTTGGAAGAAGTTTTCCATTTTCCGGAGTCAAAATTCCGTTGGTTTTCCCCCGATATAATTAGACATCCGATGGACGTGACCTCGGGATTTTTGGGAATCCAGGCCTCCACATTTTTTAGATGACTTATTCTGCTTTTTTATACAAACATAATTTCATCGTAACAGCATCTCCGGTTTTGACGGCATGACACATTGGAATGATTATGTGTAAGTGAAATGGGAGTGAAAATCGACAGTGAAATTATACTCGCCTAGTCGGTAAAAAACTTAAAAAGGGAATCCATTTCAAAAGATGGGCTTTCCAGGCGAGATTTTTAAAATTAAATACTGAAATGAAGACTTGAAATAAACCAAACAAAAACAGGATTATATACGATCTTCAGCTCCCGTGGATGTATATTCCCGCTAGGGGCTTAGCAAATTCTTATGAGTCACCTTGTACATACCTAATAATAGATATAGAAAGTTTGTCTCTTTTCCAGGGAATAACCCCTTCCAACTCGTTAAGTATCGGCTTGGACCGTAGTTTCTCATATATCCAGTTGATACTGGTTAGGATTTCTCTTTTATTTGTCAGTCATCATGGAGAATGCCAAGAAACGTCTTCGGGTCCGGGACATAAGATCCCGACACGGCTTTGAAGCGCCCTATCACTTCCTGATAAGTCAACATACGAGTTAATCCAGTAATTAACGTAAATGAGTAAATCTGGTAAGTACCGGATTAAATCACTGAAGACAAAGAACACGTCCTGCTCCAGCCCGGATTGTCCCATTTTACAATCACTTTATATATAAATACAGGCATAAATTCTCTATTTACTTGTAAGTAATTAGCTGCTGGAAAAAACTCGTTGATAAATGCTTATAAAATAATATACGTTATACTTATATCGTATGTAACGTATCATATGCAGTAGTTTTATTTTTCCTATTTCCCCAATATACATTACATATCTATTAATAATTATATAGCTTTACTCTAGCTTTACTGCTTGGAACCAAAAGCTCAATAAGATAAAAGTTGGTAGGGATAGCTTTGTACGCATAAAAACACAATTGAATTTGTCGCCCATACTGACACATACCAGAATTTTCTGTGAAATAATGTCGACCTTTCAAAGAAACATCTTTGACCATGTTGTGCTTACACGTATCGTCCAAATTACCAGCAAATCTATTCAGTGTCAAAAACACAAACCATGTGTAACATTGTGACAAATGAAGTTTGAAGTGATTTATTCCCCTTGTTCCCTTGACCATCATTTCAATTGATCTTTCAATTTACCAGACGACAAAGGCTCACAACAAAAAGGAAAAACTTGAGCTATACCACAACAAGAAACCTGCAATGATTCTCCATAAGCCTTCCACCCATGAAAGACATGTTTGTACATGTCCGTATCAATTATGATTATTTAATGCTATGTGGTAGCAAATAATAGCCTCACGGAATGAAAAGATCAAAAAAGGGAGGTAATTACTTGGATTCACGGAAGATTTCAAGGGCACGGGAATTACATGGTTTTTTTCTATAGACAGCCTTTTCTCTTATGCAACAATGGAAACCTAAAGTGGCAGTCCATCTGCGTCCATATGCACCTAGTGTAAATAAATACTAGGATTTTCAACGTACATATACACACCTGCCCAATCTATCACTACAATTTGGCATCCCTATAAACCTAGGCCTAATGCAACTTGAAATGCAATTGTATACAGCGTGCTATTTTTTTTTTGTACAGAAAATCTTTCATGAATTTGTACAAAAAAAAATCTGACAGCCAATCTTATTCCTTTAGACAGAAATCCTTCTGTAGAAATTCTTCTGTGAAGAAATCCCACGTGTATAGCTTGGGGAAGTCAAGCAGAAAAAATTGGATTTTTGCTCACACACAACAGACACATGTTGAGGGAAAATGACAGACAATTTCCATTCACCTACTGAATAATTGCCAGTCAGTTGAGACAAGGAAAAAAGGGGGTTCTTGAGGGATTTTAATGTATTGAATCAATCATGGTAAGCATCCATCTAGGTAATACATGTGTACGTATGTCTTCTATGTATAAATGCCCGTGTATTTTAACATGCAAGGGGAATACACGAAAGGAACAAAGGGAACTATGAGAAGTCTAAAAGAAAAGTATAATTAATTATTCCTCAAAAATAAATAATAATACCCTCAAGGATAATTCACCTGTGGTTTGAGAGCTGATTTTAAATCGTTTCTGGATGGTGGTGATCGTTCCAGTCATGTAGGACCAGCCCATGCCCTGGATAACGGCCAAGAGGGAGAAGATGATCATGAAATAGGTTTTATTCGCGAATTTCTGGAGCCATTTGGGACGGAAGCAGGCAAAACCACATTTCGTATCTTCATCCTCCTCCTCATCCTCCTCATCTCCTCCTCCACCTCCTCCATCCACTCCATCCAATATACTTTGCTTCGTATGAAATCCATTTTGCTGTGGTTGGGCAAGATGATGAGTTTTCTCCGTCAAATTATTATTTCCCAGCACCTCTCCCAATTCAAAGGTTGGGTTCAATTGCCCTTGCCTCTCATTATGAGATGTCATTCTCCTTCTAGTTTACTGGCACTTTCCCTCTCCGGAAAAAATTAAATCACAATAATGAGAAATTCTCTAAAATGCACCAACACCGTAAATCCCTGCCAGGACAGATAACTTTTCTTTTAGAATGTCAAGGAGGACAAATTTCACTGTTCTTCCTCATACCTTCCATCACCCGATATAATCAATCTCGAAGTACTCTCTTTTAATTCACTTTGGCTCAACGACCCTTTTTTTTGTGGGGTATTTTTTGCACTCTTTTTATTCAGGCAATGGGAATGTGTGTGTTCCTGGAAAAGTCATGTTTTATTACTGATATCAGCGGGGTTTATAATAATAATAACCTTCTTGGAAGACCCCTAAACCCTTCCAGACTCATCTTTCCCCAAATAGTATATTCCTCCTTCACACTCTGATACTGTATTAAAATAAAGAGAGAGAAATTTTCAGCAACCAAAAAAAAAAATCTATTGCGGACTAAAATGTTCACGTGTCCTTAATAATGAGCAAAGTCCTTGGTAAGTGATCTTCCTTATCATGGCCGTACTTATGATCAATTATTAAAATTAATTGACAGTCCCCCCACGTCTTCCCATCCGGATCCCTCCACTGACTTTGAAAGTTTGCTGTGGTCCAGGAGTCTCGTTATAATTACGATGGACAGCAATCTTGTTAAATTAGTGTCCCTCCACCCTATTAAGTGGGTCTCCCTACAAGACTCTTACATATACCCCAGAATTAAATGAGAATCAGGAACAATATATGACTCTAAATTGTTTTTTCTCAACTCCAAATAATTTATTATTACAAACTGCAACGTCTCTTTATTTTTCCTTATATAAAAACCCTCTTTTGAGAGTCTTCAAAATCCATGAACCTCCAACAGAAATTGCTTTATTGTCAATTGACAATGGTTGCACACACTAAAATCCATAAGAGATTATTCAACATTCAGAATTCCACAGCGAAAATATCAAATAATTTCCACCAACAATAATTTTTACTGGCATGCTGCCACCACACCAACTAAAACTAAACAACGAGAGAGAAAAAAAAAATTCCTCTCTCATTGTTGCTATATAGGAGGTACTCCTTCGTTCTGGCATGGAAGGGTTAACTGCAGTAGATTATGTGGTATAATCTACACATAATGTACATATGTACACATACTCTGACATTCTACAGCAGTACAAATGTGCTTCATACATATGTATAGACGCTCATAAGACTTTTAACGTACTTATATATTTTACCATGGAAGTTGTTTGCAGATTCAATGTTGTTATTGTCTGATTACACTATTCTCTCTCTCTCTCTCTCTTTCTCTCTCACTCATTTATAACTGCTTTTGTATACATAATAAAGACAGTGTGCCATTGAAGAGGGAATTTTTTTCACTGGGTCATTAGTATTATTATTACTGTGGCACTACTAGTAATATGCACCATGCTATTATTATATGTCCCTCCTCCACCGTGTGGTTTGAGGTAGGGGGATACCCAACATTTTTTCTAACATATTTTTGGTTTCATCCACATAAATGGAGTACTTATTTTACCACCACGAAAATGTGAAGTAAAATGTGTACATCGTGTCCAAATCCCATTCTTGACACTTATGTGATCTCATGAAGGTCCTACTGCCACAAAAAAGAACAGGTTGGTCCACTCCTGACCATGCATTTGCTTTATTTTCTATGTTCATTTATACTTCATATGTATATACGTAACTGGTTAACTTGTATTCTCTGTCAATAGGAGAAATAATAGAGAGAGAGAAAGGCTGGAGGAACTTTGCACGCGTTCTAAATGTGTTTGGAATGTCCAATAGAGAAATGCATTATTATTACTAGAAGTAGGCTACAATCATTTATTGGGTCACGCTAGGTCTTCACTTCTTTTGTACCATTTTTATATTACAAACTCCCTGAGGCTAAGGGCAAATATTAATTACCTTCACGCGGTTCTAAATGCCCTTTAATGAACATCAACATGAATCAAATCCCACCATTTTTTTTAATAATTGTCATTTGATGCTCACGAAGGATCCTTTATGGATGAGGTCTTTGATTCTTTTAAATTCGACCTTCAATTTACTTTTATTTATTAAATATTTTTTTATTTTGTTAAGCAGGTGATAAACCATAGATATACCAACATAAATAGACGAGAGAAATATTGACAAAATTGAGTTAAACGGAAAATAGATCCAGCAAAAGGGAGATAGAAGAACGAGAGGGAAAGAGATGGAGAGTGAATGAAAGAGAAAGGAGAGATACGGTGAAAGAGAGAGACAGATGGAAAGAGAAGGAGAGAGCAAAATGGAGAGAGGTGAAAGAGAGAGAGAGAAAAAAAAAAGAGAGACATTGAAAGAGAGAGAAAAGAGAGACATTGAAAGAGAGAGAAAAGAGAGACATTGAAAGCGAGAAATGAAAGAGAGATGGATAGAGAAAGGGAGAGAGAGAAAGGAAAAGAGAGAGAGCAAGAGATATAGAGCGATCTAATTTTTGTGAGTAACAACGCCTATTTCAATCTGAATTTAATAAATAAAAATGTCGGTGTTTGGAAATTGCAAAATGTTCTCTTCCCCAATTCTATTAAGGGTCTATATAATAGTCATTGCCTATCTATTATTTATTTAGAATAATAGTGTGTATACACTACAGTACAAAAAACTTACCAAGTCCAATTTCTATCAGACCAAATTGCATACATTAAGATACCGTACCGGTAAAAAAAATCAATTTGAATAAAAAAGGGAATCTGTTTATTTTGCATTGATACTTCGTTGACCTAATAGGAAGCCAAGAATAATAGAATGACCTACATTCCAGCTCAAGTACGAATTTTTGAAAAAAAAAAATTGGGTATACCTCACGATGCAAAGTATCTGTGTGCATAAAACACACACACACACATGCATTATTGTTACCAAATGAAGAGCAATCACTCAGTTGCACCGCTGCTGTGTCACGTTTTGTATTTAAAGGAGAGGGAAGTGAAGAGGCGGTAGCTCTATCCTTTACAAAGTAATAACAGTAGAGTCACTTTCCCCCCAGCTTTACAACAAACACTCCGGTACTGTTTGTGATAGGGAAAAAATGATAGGAAAAAATGGCTTTACATATAGTATATAGCACTCCCCTACAAATTTAATTTCTATACAAACATCACATGCTGGTGTCCCCATGAACTATTAAATTTTTTAGAGTGTCTTTGTGGCTATTGTTATTTAAACCTTCTGCAAATACAAAGGAATTAGAAACTTTTTGAGCAAACATGGGAACGCACGTATTATTGATGTGAACTGGTAGTGAATGCAGTCGTCAATGCACATCCCGTGAGGTTGATAGGAACTATTGTTGATGTTCCTTTCATTATCATTTTACCCTTTTTTTGTTTATATAGGCAATCGTATATAGAGTTGACATGGGATACTTTTCAGTTGGGAGGCTTTTATGTACCTACATTTACATTGTTTGATCGCCCACTACCAGGTTTTTTCAATGGGAGAAATATTGTATGGATGATCTATAGAGTGAGAAAAATGACTCTTGCATTATTTATTGATTGACTTTTTCTAATTATAAGAATAACTCAGCCTCTCTCTCTTCCTCTTTATCCACCTTCTCTCTCTGTATCCTTCTCCTTCTCTCTTCAATGCCTTTATATTATATCGTCTTTTCTATCTTTCTCTCTCTCTTGTTTTTCCTTTCGCTCTTTCACTCCTCATTGTTTCTTCTTGTTGCCATTTCTTTTCTCCCTTTTGCTCTTGATCTTTCCCTTGCCCTTTCTCCCTTTCTCTCTAGCTTTCCGCCTTTAGCTATTCTCTCTTTCTCTCGTTATCTTCCTTTCTCCTTTCCACTTCCATTGTTGTCCTTTTTCTTATTTTCTCTCCATTCTGCATTTTCGTTTCAGTTTTCACTTCCATTGACTCTCTTTCTCTTAATTTGTCTCCATTTCTAGTATTTCTCTTGATTTTTCTTCTTTTCTCTTGTTTTTCCTTCCTTTCTCTTTCTCTTGTTTTTGCTTCCTTTTCCTTTCTCTTGTTTTCCCTTCATTTTTCTTTCTCTTGTATTTTCTTCCCTTTTTCTCTTGTTTTTTCTTCATTTTTCTTTCTCTTGTTTTTGCTTTCTTTTCCTTTCTCTTGTTTTTCCTTCCTTTTTCTTTCTCTTGTTTTTGCTTTCTTTTCCTTTCTCTTGTTTTTCCTTCCTTTCTCTTGTATTTTTTTCTTTTCTCTTGTTTTTCCTTCTTTTCTGTTGTATTTTCTTCTTTTCTCTTGTTTTTCCTTCTTTTCTCTTGTTTTTCCTTCCGTTCTCTTGTATTTCCTTCTTTTATCATGTTTTTCCTTCCGTTCTCATGTTTTCCCTTCCTTTCTTTTGTTTTTCCTTCATTTTTCTTTTCTTGTTTTTTCTTCATTTTTCTTTCTCTTATTTTTTCTTTCTTTCTCTTGTTTTTGTATTACTTTTTATTTAATCGCCGGTTGTTTGCTTCCTTTTCCTTTCTGCTTCTCTTGTTTTTTCCGTCTTCTCTCTTTCTCTTGTTTTTTCTTCGTTTTCTCTTATTCTCTCTCGCTTAATCTTCCTCATACTTTTTGCTATTCCCTCCTCCTCTTACTGCTTGTCTTGTTTCTTTTTGCTTATTTCCAGTTCTGGTCCTTTTGTTTTCTCTCCCTTTCTTTTTCTTTTACTTGTTCTCTCTTCCTCTTTCTTTTATTTTCCCTCCCCTTCTCTTTCTCTTATTTCCCTTCCTTTCTCTTTAATTCTCTTATTTCCTCTCATTTATCTATGCCCTGTAGTTTTTCTTCCTCTGACTCCCTTCTTTCCTCTGTTTTCTTTTCCTTTGTATCCCTTCTTTTTCCTCTTACTTTCTCTCTTTCTGCTCCTCTTGTGCTGACTCGTTCTGTTCCTTTATTTTGTCTGTTTATGCTGCTCTTATTTTGGGTCTTTGTGCTTCTCTTCCTTTGTCTCTTTACCTCGCTTACTTTCACTTCATTTCTCCGCCTTTCTTGGTTTCTCTGTTTCCTTTCTTTTAACGTCTCCTCTTTTCTTTTCAAAATTACCCATCTCCATGTATCCTACTTTTCCCCTTTCCCCTGATCCTTTTCTTCCTCTAGTAAGCATTTACTGCCTTTCAATTATCCTCTGCCGCCCCTCTTTCCCCTCTAGTGCACGCTCTTTTTGTCGTGATTTCCCACATTGTCAATCTTTCTCCGTATCTCTACTCTATTCACTCTTCAGTCTTTTATCCTTTGTCTGGCTCCGTTTTTTCTTTCACTGTCACTGAATTTGTGCATGTGTATATTATTTACAATTTATGTATTCATCTAATGCCATATCGATACATACTTTTACCAAACGTGAATTTCATGATATAGACAGCGGCAACCCTCAGTCAAACATTGATACATGTCCAGATTCTCATTAAAATCCCTTTGGTTTTTTTATTTAGATAATTATGAGTACACCCGTCCATCTATTTACTGTAGTCATCCCCGGAAATGAGATTTTCCCTCAAGCATGTAAAATTCAGTTGGAGTAAAAAAAAAAAAAAAGCATACGAGGAAAGCGCGCCCAATGATTTCCGCTTGGAAAAGGCCCATATTATTAATTTGTACAATGTCTGCACAGCGAAAAATGCAAAAATATACCTACAACAATTTGGAATTGTCACCATTCAATCTTTAAGCCATGCCATTTAGCAAAAGAATGGGACTTTTGAAATGCATTTCCGTCCCTTCAATTTGCCAGTCATTCCACAGGTGCATTTTAATGCAAAATAAGCTGAAAAAAGCCCCTTGCAAAAATGACTTTGTTTGCCATTTTGTGTGTGAAATGTAAGCAAGGATATTTTACGAGCACATTTCCACTCTTTTTAAAGCTGAAACCAGTTACATGTAGACCACCTGTAGGAAGTGAGGAAATGACTGTTTTTTAACGACTGCGGTAATGTGTCAGTAGGTAATAACAATGTTTTTATTTTATGGGGGAAGACACGTGGAAAGTGAGTTATTCGCACGAAGAAACAAAACTCTGGAGAAGATTGAGAGGGGGAAAAATCGAAGGTGAAGAAGTAGTTTTTGGAGTGGCTGGGCGCAATGTCTTCTTAATGTAATACTCGTTATACATACATACACAAAAAGTATTTTCTATACTTTATTCTCATACGCACCTCTCTGAAGAATTAATCATATAAAGACATATCTCGATTGTGCTAAAATATACATATATATATATGTATCTATTATTATGCCCTAACCAGCACCTCTAAATAAAAAAAAATCCACACTCCCTGGGAGGCATCTGAAGGGAAAGTCTTTTGAGGATGACAGGAATTATTATTACTTATGCACCAGAGAAGCTTTCGAGTGCATAATATCTGCTTTTATTATACATGTCTAAATTGACGAGTGGCAATAAGGATGCTTTATATGACCTGTGTAATTATTAGTGACTCTTGCGTGTAGAAAAAAAGGGTTATGAATATTATTATTGTTCCTTTTACGTAACCACATAATGTGTATTTTTTCTTTACATTGTCTCCTCATCAATGTGATTCGGTTGGCATTGCATTTTTTTTTGTGTGAGAATGCTCTTGAATTATTCGTGGACTACCAAGAGACATGCATATTTACTCTGGTGAGTTGCAAAACAAAATAAAAAAAAATCAATACACTGGCACGGGTAACATCAAATGTAACACTTTTTTTGTCACACACTTGTTGTGCTAGTATTATATACATGTACATTTACATGTATATTTGCACAATACTTAGAGCTTGACGGATGTAGGGGGATAAATGCTGTGGTGGGAGTGTGTGACATTCGTATTAAGGCTAGCATTACTATTTAATATTTAAATATATCCTTATACATGCATCGTATTTAGAATAAATGTTGTGCCATGTTACGTAATTATATTTTCCAGAGCAAAAAAAAAAAAAGGACGGCCAAAATTATATGAACACGAGGAAGACTGACATTAAGGGAGGCAGAAACGTATCTAATTACAGGTGGCATGTGTAGAAATGTCTTTAAAGCTATTATTTTTGGATGTTGATGGACATGCCAGTTGATTTACAAGGGGGAAAAAAAGAGGAAATCACGTTTGAGTAAGTGCAGTCTAAATGGCTTCCCCGCACAATGTCACCGTGATCTTCTCCAGGTGTTTTTTTTTCACATAAAAGTGGACAAAAGTTTAGGGCATTTGCAAAAAAGTACTAAAAATAAAATGCTTTTAATGGTGAGAAATAATTACAACATCATGGAGAAGGACAGAGAGGAAGGACGGTTTGTCAATTCCCAGGGCAAAAAAAAATACATATGAAACATTGACGAAGACGTTCTCAGAGATTGCAAAAAGACGATAAAAATCGGGATGTTTGCTTGGATGCACATTGGTCATCACAAATGTATGTGGAGAGATTTAAGCTACAGGCATAAAATTTTATTGATGCATGGTTATGAAATTAAACACTTTTTCAGCCAGTACATTTACCAGTCAACGTCAACCCTTTAACTCCTGTAATAACAATTTATTTATTATTAATTTCAAATTAATTTCAGAGGACAAAGCGAAGATTATTTTAAAATCACCGTGAGTCCACATATTTCTTAATTTTCTAATTGTTTTCCTGTCAGACATGTAAGACTAGACGTATCCTCTGCATTTTAGTGAGTTGTATTGTAATTTGCATATTTCTATAATCTACAGTCTATGTCTGTCTAACAAAGTCACAAAACAATAATTTCCGGCTTCCTTCCAAAAGCTACGAATTTTGATTTATTTATATATACGTTATATATACACAAGCTCTTTTTCCTAAACAATCTTACAATTAGTTAAAAACACAAAAGCTTGTAATTTGTGTGTGCAAAAGTGCGTAAGTTGGAAGATAAAATAAAAGATGTATTAGTAGATGCACTTTTTACTCAAGTGCCACGTTTTGCTTCAAGAAACCTTCTGGCATGTGCACCCTAAATATTTGGGTGTATTTTCTGAATCCGTGCAATTTGCGAAGTGTGAAATAAAAAAATCTTGATTTTAATTTTAATTTTTTTTTTCACTCTTAAATACACGTCAATCATGTTTCCCCAAAGGGTTGGAATTGCAAAATATGTACTTGCACTCCTGCATATGGGTAAAGGTACCCAAAAAACGCGTACTTTATGGCCAGATAAGGCATGGCAATTGCGTAAGTTTGAGTACAGGTACTTTTAAATACGTACAATTTTTTTTTTAAATTGGCGAATTACTATTTCCTCCTGTCAAAGATTAGAGAAGGAGTCAGCAACAGATTTCCCATCGAGATTTAATTTAGTTGGAGGATCTTTGGAGTCTTAAGACTCCAATTGGAAATGAGCTTTCAATGGAAGAATATACCGACACATGTAAACATGCAGTATATGAAGGCTATAGTTACAAGCCGGTTTAACTTCAGTATGAAAACGTATTTCCTATGTTATATTCTAATGGAGAACACAAATTTTAACATTTTTTAAAAAATTTACCTTCAACCTACAACCTCTCAAACAGGCGTAAAAAAAACCTCCAGGGACTTACAATGCCTACTTTCCCTTTATGAAAACATCTTCATTTTGAAAAACTTGGGATTAAACCGTTTCAGAACTGCATCCTTCATGAAATATACGTACGACTCCCGGTCACCTCATAATGATTACATTTCTAAACGAAAATAGCCACTTTAATATAAAATTATAGCAACCTACTATACTTTAACTAGGTACACATATAATTACATTTAACGGCAATTATAGTCACTTTCATATATTAAAATAATTACCTCTAAAAACACATATAGAGCCTTACCTTCATAAACTAAAATACCTAGTCACTTTTAGAACCAAATGTAACCATACATTCATTAAATAAATCAGTCTACAGTTTACCTTTTATAAACATGTCATAAACCAGTTACCTTCATACACACAAAAATGCTATAAAAACAGCCACATTTGTGAACAAAAATAGCCACCTTTATGAACCAAAATACCCTCCTTTAGAAACAAAAATAGTAACCTTCGTCAACAAAAATACTAACACTCTCTCCTAATCGTATTGCAAGAATGGGCACCAACAATTAGTGTGTTTTTATCGTGTTCTCCCTCGTGCTAATAAAAATGACCCCTGCCACTGTCACCCTTGAAGAACACCTAATCACCGGATCTGTCACCTTTAGAACCCAATGTAGCCGCCTTCCCCTGAAAACAAAGGACACGTCTATAATTCAGTTTAAGGTCATTCTAGGTCACGGGGAATATGTGAACCTATACCAAAGAGTATGTCACCTTTAGGAGCTTTCACCGCGTCACCATTAGGGGAGTTTTGATGGTTATAAAACGATGACAGTCTAAAATCACCCGAAAAATAAGGGAGCCGACCGTGAGCGGCATCTATTGAGCGAAATCACATTTATGTCCAGTTTATTGTTTATGCATGTTTTACTCTTCTTAAAAAAAAAAACCGGCGGAGAAGGCAGAGGGAAATTCAGAAGAGCTTCCGTTGTTGTGCCTTCGTGTTGATCTGTTGATGGCCCTCTTGTTCTATCTGTTCAGTGCCCTGCATTCCGTTTTCGGTGGAGTTCCAGCTGCAGTGCTCATTATTGAAATCAGACTACAAAATTAAATTGGATCCTATTTCAGTTTTACTGTAACAAATTATTTTAACTAGTGTAAAACTAATATTGTAATCAGAAATTTACTGGAGAAAATTCAAAATCCTCGGCATAGCATCAACCCTGCTTGTAGTTCATTGACGCACGGGTCCAGATATTTTTTGGTTGACTCCATATATATACTTGGAAAACTTGTTGACCTGACCTGGAGACATGGCGACGTACACTCAAGAACAACAGGAGGAAGATGCAGCTGATTTGTGCTTTCCAAAAGGTAAACAAAATTGAATTAATTATAGGTATACACTTTATGTTGGACCTGAAAAATGTTAAGATGTATTATTATCCTCCACTTAACAATGGTGCTTTGTAAGCATAGTTAGTAAGTACTGATTGGTAAATATTAGCAACAGTGATAAGTAATTGGTAGGATGGATTGTGTAGATTGTTGGAGGTGGGTAAACTCCATAATTAAGGTATTCAATGCATGGGTAAAATTGTAAAATAGTATCCAGAGATGAGTGCATTGCAAAACAGTTCATGGTTTGGTGAATACGGTCATACTTTGATGTTTTAAGACTTAGTTTCCGCATAGAGAAAATGATGAGTTTGGGTAGAAATATGTATGCATGTTATGGAACACGTATTTCTGTTGGTTATACTGAGGTCATGTCATCCTTTGAATTTGGCTTTATTTTAGTCTAGTAAGTCTACGGTTGAAACAAAAATAATGGTATCTTTTTAATCGTTGTTCGATTAATCGTTCCGATTTGCCGACCACACCTTATTACTTTGATTTCCTTAGATAAAAAGTCTTCCTCAGAGTTTTGTATGAAGATTGTGAAAACTTTTGAGAAATTTCCATCCGTCACTGCCGGCTCGCAACAGCAAGATTATGGAATCAGTTATCTAGTTTCCGTGGGATGTGGTCAGTGGTACCTTTATAATTCTCGCAAAAGGTCGGTGATTGTTGGTCCAGCGGCACACATTTACCAGGCTGTGGATCCTAAACCGCTGTCCGCTTACCGGGAGTATCCTCTTAACATGGGGATTCACTTCGACGTCACACACATTCTTGCCCATCCAATACAATCCGGTTTGATTTTACTTTGGGGAAAGCATGGAATCGTCGTTGTCACACTGCCGGTTTCAACAAACGCGGATGGGGATGTCAATATTGATGATATTTCCAAAACTACAAAGTTGATTGGTGAAGACCTGTTTGTTGAGAATGTGAAGTTAGAAACGGTGCAAGTGAGGTGGCTACCCTCAATTACATCTCCTAATTTTGTTGTCGTTCTCTACTCCGATTTTCTAATTCGAGTTTATGATGTTTCAACTTCCATCCCTGCTTTGATGACTGAAGTCAGCGTTGGAGCTCCAGCGCAAGAGCGCGATCCCCGCGATCCGGAGACTTTTCGTTTGAGTTCGAACGAAATGGAAATTCCAACTGATTTTGATTTTGGTCCCCACCTGCCCAAATCCAATCTGTGGGTTATTTTCATCTTACAGCAGTCCGGATCCTTGTATTATCTTCTGCTGCGAACGCTGGATAATATCAGGAAGTGCTATAAAGAAATGCATGGTCCACTCCGTGTAAACGGGGATAATGATGATAGCTTACCCTACGTCGGAACCAAGTTCACAAGTTTAGTCGTGACGCGGAACTTTCCTATTGTAATTGCAACTGGAGATCTTTCCAACACCCTTCACCATTTTCTTCTGTTGCCAGATAATGATTCTGAGACAGACGAATGCGTTTTAGAAGAGAAAGTACTTTCTGGGGAGATGAAATTATTTCTACGTGAGAAAATAATATTGGAAACAATCGGCGAGTCAGAATCCAACTATCTAACTTTAATTATGGACCCACATTTTGATCATCGGTATGCTTGTGTCACTGAAACCGGCATCTATGTTGTAAGTGTAAACTTCATTCCAGAAATTAGACTTTTCGTCAAAAGTGATATCGACGGAAATTCGAGAAGTCCGGATCCCCTACGGTCATCGGCTTCCCGAGTTCAGTTTTTAGTCTGTTGGAAGGTCAACGACAAGAGTCAGCCACAACGTTGTTTGACAGGGGTCGCTTTCTCAGATGCAATTGAGCAGAGCTTGTTAATCGTTCTGGGGGACCTGCGAACTGTCAAAGTGGAGTTAGGATGTTTTTTGACAATGGACTCTTGTGAACAAGAAAATGTTGATGGAGGTGAAGAGAATAAGAGTAATACTGGTTTCGGTCTGGATTATCAAGACCTCATGAAAACTATTCGAAATATGCTGAAGAAATCTGCAGCACAACCTCTCATGTGTAGTAACCAGGAGGTGAAAGGCGATGATTTGGAGAAGTTCACTGTTGGAGCGTTGGATCTTCTTCTCAGAGAATACATAGATCGACAGGAAGAAGCCTTAAACTATCTTCAATGCTCAATTAATACTCTTCAAGTCAAGACTGAGACGACAACCGAAAATTTAGAGGAGCTTACGCAGAATCGAATTGAAGTGAGACAAACAGCTGAAGTTATCGCGGAACAATATGATGAGAGAGCCACTGAAAGTGAAAATTTTCAAAGACGTCTTGAATTAGTGCTTTACAAGCAGCAACAGTCGTTGCCAGCAATTACGGATCAAGAGAAGATGTGGAGGAATACACTTGAAAATTATTGCAAAGACATGGAAGTTTTCAAGAATATTATTCGATCGCTAAAGGATAAGATTGAACACGGAAAGAAGGAAGCTTTGGCCAAGCAGCACACTTCCACTTTGACTCTGTCCCCCAATCAGTTGAACGAAATCCGGCGTGAAATTAAAAGTCAGCAATCGGCTGTGGACAAGTTACTTAAAGAGGTTCGGGAGCTTAAGGGAGCGGTGGGCAGTTTAACTTAAAAGCATTATACTGTACAACTTTACCGGTAGTATCTGAAAACAGCGATTTTATGTTGTAAAAGATGTCAAGATGTACTCGATTGTTAAACACTTCTTTGTTCTTGAGTTCGTATTTTTAACAAAAACATGTTCTGATGGGATATACCTATGTGTAAAAAACAGAGCTTGTAAGTTACTACTCTTTTGTAAGCGAAAGGTGTGAATGTAAGTAATATAGGTAATTGTTGAAAGTAGTATGAAGTTCCTTGTGTTACATTTTGAAGACTTCTACCGAATTTGTCTAAATAATTTAAATTCAAATGCATATTACATATTTGTAGAATACGTACTACGGCGAATAAAATAGTCTGCGATATTTGCGAATTAAATCTGCTCTGCTCTTCTGCTTGTGTCAAAGTTTTGTGTATCCTAATTTTGCGACGACTAGCATATTACTACGTGATTGAAGTTGTCAGCGTAGCAATTTAATTATTGGTAGTGGTCAATTCTTAGTGATCGTACCAGAAGTTGATAATGTATCAACCATTGTTTTGTAGGCAAATTATGTATGGCATAAAGAAACATGAGAAATTCACATAAGTATTACGCTTCTGTGTGGTCTAGTTCTTAAAAACTTTTCGAAGATTGCAATAATACATATTGTTCATATCCTTGATTTGCTTTTCTTGCAGAATTTGAAAATGCAGAGGCACTTTTGATCTCGGAAGTGGGACTGCTTTTGGAACACCGAAGCACGCAGAATGAAAACTGTGAAGATGAGCAGCCGCTGTCGGATGTTTTTCATAAGACCAGGGAATATTGCCGAAGGTTTAGTAAATTAAAAAGCAATGATTTTATTGCTCGAGTTCGAGGGTAAGTGTTTGACGAAGAATTTTCACTGCTGCCTGATGCTATCTTTTTCTTTTTGATATCACGGCTAAACAAAACGTTAGCGTCAGTTGATTAACTGCATGTTTATCGGTTCGCGTTTCAGATTTCTAATGCAAAAGAAACTACACAAGTTTGAATTGGTGTGCCTGGCTAATTTATGTCCAGAAACAGCAGAAGAGGCTAAAGCACTAATCCCAAGGTAGGACACCATTTGAAAATCTGCGTTGTGTAATATTCGTATGTTAATGAATTTATATTCGCATTACCTCACGCATTTAATGTCTGGTGCTGCAATTTTAATTTTAGTCTGGAGGGACGGTTTGAGGATGACGAGTTGAAGGATATTTTAGAAGAAATTCATACTACTATCAGCTTCCAGGGTTGAAGAGGTTTTGCGACAAAATATCTAACTTTCCTTAAATAAAAAATAAGATACGTACATGCTCCACTCGAATTCCTGAAGTATTGTAACTTGTAACTAATTGTAACGAAAAATCAGCTCTTTTCTGTTCTTTTTTATAGCTGAATACTATGTTTTAATGTTTCGTTGGTCGATACCAGAGTTCACTGAAATATATTATATGTACTATTATACATATTGTAAGTTTGATCAGTTATCGATACATTACGCATCTACGATACATTTTTTTATCATTCGAAGCTGAAGTAATAATCACTCATCACAGGTACTTTCGAACACACGTAGTGTAAGGTTAAAAAATTCCGTAACTACTGCTCACATCGTACGATCGTACACGCGTGAACTTAAATTCTACTGGAACAAAGCTTTTTCTCCACATGGATTCACCCCTCCGGGATTGTTTTGGAAAAGGAACTCCGCCTGAAAATTTTTCAGGAAGAACAAGGGTGAATAATAAGTCAGAAATTTCAGAAGGACATTAAAACATCGAGGCTTACCAAATAGTCAATAGGATCTTCTGGACGCAAACGCGTGATGTCAATAAGACCTTTGGTCAAAGTGGGTACAACATGAGCCATTAAATAGTGGCGTAAAGGAATCATTGCAGCCTCCTCCCGTTCGAATTCATCTCGTTTAATTTTCTCCAGCTTTTCCATCTGTAGAATATTAAACGTATTATATTTAAATTGAAGTAACAGAAGGATTTTAGTGTGAAATAATGAGGTTGTGATACCCATTGTTCAATATTCTTTCTCCGGTTTTCGAGCAAACGAGTTTTCACCAAGTCCATGTCTTCTCTCAGACGTTTGTCCAGAGCAATTCTTTCACATCTTTGGGCATTTCTTATAGCTTCCTCCTCTTCAGCACTTAATCCTGCCGAGTCCCATGTATGAACATTTGTAAAATTTATACATGTGCTTATGCAACAATCATTTATGTAGGTATGTACTATGTACATCATTAATTTATTACTAGCACATGCTAATGTTCAACCGAACCGTATGTTCTCGCCTTCCCAAGCAAATGTGAGATCTTTTGAACAGTTTCGTGCATCATCTCCGTGATATCAGGTACGATGTCAAAAGGATTATAAAGGATTTCGTTTTCGTTGAGGAAGGCCGTGAAAGTTTTGTCATAATCCTCTTCCCGCTGATGGTACTCGGCTAATATCGGAGGGAATTTGTCCTCGTGATGCCGCTCCAGCAGTTGCTCAATGGGAACTTTGAGGAGTCGCTCCAGAATGTACTCGTCGGGGGCTTCCAAAAACACAACATGATCTGCAGCGCAAAAAGTTATTTCCAATTAACAAAAATTTCCGAACCTTGAGAAAAGCAAAATTTCGGTCGAGACACCGCCCGAAACTAAAACATGGAACTGGCATAATTAAAAACGCTTTATAGATATCTTTTTTATTGTACAGATTTTTAATTAGCTCTCGAATTGTGAAATAAACCATGGCAGTACCCGGCAGCAATTGCTGATCCAGGGGTTCCATTGCGTCTTCCCCAAGTTCCTCCTCTTCCTCCTCACCATCCGCATTTCCACTGACGCCAAATAGAGCTTTGGCTTCATCAAACGTTTTCGGATAGCCATCCAGCACGTAGCCCTGATTTCGAATTGGATTGGTTTTCAGTCGCCAACGATAGAGTCTTAAAATATTAGAAAATGCTTAATTGGAGCAAAAATAATTAGTCCAGTCAAAACCTTTAAAAACCTACGTTCTTTAATCTACATTTTAACATTTCGATATTGTCATTTTGCCGACAATGTCTGCTGTCTACTTACTTGGCCAAAACTTCATCGGAAACTTTCTGATCCCCTTCCATGGACTGGTCCACTTCTTCCAAAAGCTGCGCCGCTGCAGTGATTTTTGCTTCTTCCGCTTCGTCCACCTCGCCTGGTTCTTCTTCCTCCTCCTCCTCGTCCATCGCTTGCTTCACCTTTCCTCTGCTTACGATTTCTTTCTGGAGAATAAAAAAAATCATAAGTTGAAGAAAAATTCCAGATTGTTTTGGTCTCATGGGGGCTGACCGTTTAACTTTAAGTTTAATGATGGTATTAAAAAGGCACATACCAGCAATTCCAGAGTGCCCTCCACGATATTAGTGTCATCAAAATGATGGAAATGGTAGATGTCCGCAAGCTGCCGCGCCACCGTTGATTTTCCCACACCCGGGGCGCCCGCTAGAACTAATTTTATTGGCTATTCCCAGCCCAGAAGCTCATTTTAGCCCGTAATGATATTCCTGATAATTATATGGGGCTGTTCTGGAGAATATCTCCAGACACTTCAGCGTTTTTTTAGCTCACACATTATGGGATAAAACTTACTATTAACCCTCTAGCCTTCCTGTATTCCTCAACAATGGGCTGCATGATGGAGACCATGCCATTCTCAGCGGCCCAATCAATCTCAAAGTTGTCGGCACAGAAGGTGGACTCAATGGGTAGATCCAGAAGAATTTGGTCCGCCTGGAAAGTCTGTGGAGAGAATTCGGTGTCTTTGAAGGGTTCCATCGTGTACAATTAAAGCAATAATCAAAACCAGAAGTTGCATAATTTCAAAGCGGATATGCTGAAAACTGAAAAACTATTTAGCTCACTGTAAGCTCCCGATTCACGTAAATATTTTTCTCGGGAACATTCTTTACCACACCAGTCCCCAGAACTTTGCTAATACCCTGCAAAAAGTGAATAGTTAATATTATGGTAAATAAAAAAATGAAATCGCAATAATGACAATAGGGGAGAAAAACCTTCTGCCTGTTTTAACTAACAATACAAAATTAGTATCGGAAAATACACACCTTCACGATTTCCTCCTGTGTGTGCAAAACCGGGTCAACGGCAATGATGTACCTTTGGTTTCTCGGGGTAATATTCATTACTTGTTCAACGATTCTAAAAACGAACATTCCATTCGAACTTAATCATACATACATTATACATTTCTAAGAATACAATTGAATATAATCCCTTCCATTAGCGGTTTTATTCCATTCTAAGAATAAAAAATGGGACCGATTCGTAATACATAGGCTCGGAAATTTGTTATTAGTATACCTTGCTAAATTCTTGATATAAATCGTTGGCATCAAATTTTTCCCGGAGCCATAAATGGGCAAATTTTTGGCGTTGTGCCACGCCATTTTGAACCAAGTGTGCAAGGTCTCTTCCTCCTCCCCGTAAATGGTTCCAGCGCCAATAACATAGGCCTTCAGCATACCTCGAGTCTGGAAATATTTCAGAAAATACGCATTTTTATAAATAAATTTTTAATAAATATCAGTGTATACATATATTTTTTAATAAATAAAATGTTCACACCATTTTGCCAGAAGCGACCACATAGCGTTCCAGAAGTTGAAGTTCCCGATACAATGGCTTCGTCCTCCTGCGACGATATTGGCTCTCATTGAATCGGTACTCATCATCGCCCTAAAATAATGTCAACATGTCCTTTGAGCTTCCCCCAATTAAATTGTAATAATAATAAAAAAAGAGCCATTCTTTCAAAATACATATATACCTTAGGTCTAGTGGTATGGGACCAGGAATGAAGGGAAGAAATAAGAATGAAGACTCTCCTGTATTTATAAACGGGGACTCGATTTCTCAATGCTAAATATTTGGGTAAATAATAATTCAAATTAATAACTGCCGAGAAAGTAAAAGACGAGATTTCAGTTTTCTTTTGGACGCTTTTTACCGTCACAAACCCGGCGGATCTCGTCGATTCGTTCCTGTGTGCAGTCATCGGTAATGTCATAAATGATGACGCTGCATTTGATCAATTCGGTGAGGTAGGCTTCGAAATCGTCACACACCACCGTTGCCCACAAATACTGGGGGTCAGGTCTCAAAGGGTACTTCAATGTTCCCAGTAATTTCCAGTATTTACTATCGTCCTTCTTCTCATCTTCTCCTTCTCCCGGTTCTTCCTCCCCTTCCCCAGCATTCTGTTCCCCGCCTACTTTTTTGTCCGCTAAATACTTTTCACAAATTAGATTAATCAAACATAATTTATACAAGTAAGAATTTGGGGGATTGTAGTCCTTCAGAGGAACTCTCGGGATTATCTGTAGCCAGTAAAATGGGATGGCAAAAAAAAAACTTACGATAGCCAGATGCTTTCCCACGTAAGTATCCGAATGATTAATGAGGACGGCAGTGGGGTCGACGAAATCCCGGTCCTTTTCCACGGGGAAGACAACGGTACCAATGGCGAAGCCGGGCGTCTCTTCATCATCTCCCATCTCCGTCGCGTCTTCTCCGAACTCCTCTTCCATGTCGGATTCCAGGGGATCCACCGCGCTGGCGGCGGTGGACGTGGCCGCGGGGGTAGTCATGATTTCCCTTGTAAATGGACCGGCTGACCAGAAATCTTAGATTTACTTTTATTACGTGTTGTCAATCCGATTTCGAGAGTGAGACCGTGAGACGTTTTTTTTTGTGTATCGTTTGTCCTGGATTATGGGTTGAAAGTTGGAATTTTGGAAGGTGGAATTTTAACCGCGTGGTAGCGTGGTAGGTGGTAGCGGTAGCTCGCTATAATTAGATTAATAAATCATTACATATTACATACCTATTATTATTAATTAATCGGAAAGTTAAATGATACATTGATAATTGATACATACGCTGGTTTTGTACGTACATATACATATGTCTTTGAAACAGCAAATGTATGGGTAATGGGTATAATACGTACTATGTACAATGTACAAATGTGCATGTACACACATATATATACATATATGTATGCAATGTATTACTATTGTGATGCAAATTTAAATTAATTTCACCTAAGCCACCTGGTTTCGCCGATTGCTCCGATTCCAAAGTCCGAACACTCCGATGCCTAATCCCAAGAAAAACACAAATGTCAGTGACTCAGTTCAGTATTCTGTATTCAGTAGTGGTTCAGCCCAACCTATATAATAATGCTGACATGCTGAATACACTGAATCTAATGTAAAAAGCTTTTGAAGTTCCTTAGATTTTGGAATTCTGTTGTTTCAATGAGATTGGTAGAATGGGATAATGGAATGAAATGGAAACGGAATATGAAAATGAACTAATGAACGCAAATCGTTTGAAGGTGGAATTTGGAATCATTATTAATAATTATTATCACTATTGAACAATTATGTATTATTGAGAACCGGAGCATCCGATCCGGTTTATACCGGATTCACCGATATATTGACCTTGTGTCACATTCGTATTTCTGTGCGTTGTACTGTCGTACACACACGGCCAAGAAATACGGAGACGCCGACTTCGATGTTGGTGATGGTGAATAGTGACTGGTGATTGCGACTGCGACTGCTAAGGAATTAATTAATAATTTATTATTACTATTATTATTTATTATACATTTATATACATAATATTATTGCAAATTAATAGAATTTAAAAAAAAAGAAAGAAGAATCGACGAAATGAATGACATTTTTGTACAATAAAAAATAAGCCATGGAGATTTTGAACGTAAGGCTCGAAATTTTCGGTAAAAGTCCACAACCCTCCTTTAAGAAAAAAATCCTAAATTCTTTTCGAAGTCAAGGCAAAATCAGCCAATTTTTCTGTTCCCTTTATTGAAACGAAAAATTTTCCGAGAAAACAACAATGTTGCATTGTCTTGCAAAAGTGTCCAGTGTCCAGCTAACTTCCGTCTGTAACACATTACACATACACAATATGAATGTTTATGTTTCGACAGATAGCGTTACCAAAAGATGCTTCAACCTAAACCCATTTACAGCAAATGGAAAACAGATAGGTTTTTAGTAACCACAATAAAATTATGCAAATATTTTTTTATTATTCATAAATTATATCATTATTTTAAAAAAACTAACTGTTTCCTTTGAGTCGATTTGGTACGGTTTTTGTTTTGTTTTGTTTTTGTCACTAAAAACGTTTGCATTTGCCATTAGGTTATTAAGTTATTATTATTAGCTGCTGGTATTGTAGACAAAGGAAAATGCGACAGGACGACAGAACGGCGGATCGATAATAAATATGAAGATGAATGACAAATGACATGCACTTGAGCTTGAACGCAGAGTATTTTTTTTTTAAGGTGAAAAAAAAAACAAGGGGGAAGAGGAAAAAGGGGGAAATTTGAAAGTCTTTTGTGTCCTCCGAAAACGCCGAGAAAGTGTCTCTCTCGGTCTCTTTTTTTGTCTTTTGCGATTGCGGGGAAAACGGAAAGGTGAAATAATAGCGACAGGAGAAAAAACCCGGAAAAAAAGGAAGCATTTTCCGAGAAAATCCCGTTGACTCAGACTCCGTAGTGCTGAGATTCCTCTCATGGAGTCTGCACCAAGTCCATCATCTTGAATATTAAAAAAAAATCTCTTTTTACAATTCCATTGACATCAATCAAATCTTCATTATTAAATCATTATTTTCATGGTAAAAGTGTCACCACCACTGAAATACCCGGTATTATTAACCCGGTGTTCAAAAGCTGCTGTTCTGTGATATTTATGAAATTTTTAATTCAGTTCATCCAAATTATATAAAAGGAATAACCATTTCTGTATTTAGTGATCTTTCAGACTTTCACCACCAGTACCAGTTGTATTTGTATTCTTAGAAAAATTTGTATTAATTACTAATAAATATTTTACTTAGTTTGGAAATTGATTCAAGACCATTTTTGACGATTTTTTTTAAGAAAGATGTAAAAGTCATCAGTAAAATAATATATTTATAGATATTCATGTAATTGAAGGACGTGAAAACAGGGCATATCTTCAAAAGTGCTAAAAATTTCTTTAGGACCTGTAAAAGGATACGAATTTACTCAAATTTCCTTCCAATCTGTACCTTCCAAGCTCATTATTTAATTGCGGTTGTGTGATTCCTTGATTCCTATACATTTGTAAAAGCTTGAAGGGAGTGACTGAGACGACCGACTGACTTCTTTACGGGATTTAAATATAGTTCCTGCTGCACAGTTGGTAATTTCAAGTTTATATACTAAATATATAATAATTTATATAATCGTACATTCGTGAATAGGATAATACGGAGCAAAAATTTGCAGGTATGTCTTTTAAGGGGTAGTTTATTCCAATGTACATATATCTGGGATTATGCTGGTGTATCCTGTTTGCATGAAATTGTAAAAGTGCAATCGCGCAGTTTAGTTAAAATGTAATAATATGAAATAATAGAATCTGGAATCGTGTTAATAATTGGTTTTGATTGGCTTACAGGCACGCCTGATAGTTTTAGAAGGAGGTGCTGAAGATTGAGATTACCGAAAATGGAAAATCTAAACTTAGAGAAAGTACTGAGCTTCCAAGGCCACGATGATTTTGTAGAATATTTTATATTCCTGGATACAACGGTGAATCCGAAATTGGAGGAAAGCTTGCTGGAGTTCACTGCTGCTATTCAGTGCTTGACGGAAGAATATATCTGGCAGCGGGATTCATTACAAGTGTCTCTTGTTGACCTCGCGGACGCTGACGAAGAGGAACGTGAGAGCAAAGAGAAGATAAGATGCTTACATGGTGTTACCAGATTCGGAGAGAACGTGGAAGATGAATGGTTTAGTACATGGGTATTTTTGCAACTGACTAAAAAATTTCCCGGTTGTGTAATCAGGTAAGCCTGCATGCAACATTGTAGTTCCCTGTACACGAATGTTCTGCACACTACTGTGCATACAATGACATTTATTTCAGGCTAGATTGTTTGTATGTACGTGAAATTTGTGGTGAAACATGATGAAATACTTTGTCTTGTAGGGTCATCGATAACGATGGAGAATTTCTTCTTATTGAAGCAGCTGAGCACTTGCCTAACTGGGCGGCATCTGAGGCTTCCTGTCGGAAAAGGGTACTTCCTATTTGGTTGTTTTTGGCATAGCGTAAAATAAGCTTTTGGATAAATTCAATTGCTTCAGTATTTCTATTTAACTATTTGTTATACTGGCAAATGCAACATTTTCATTCGTTATAAACAGAACGGACTTGTAAATGTAATTTTTTATTTATTTATTTACCGATTGTCCTTGGCATAGTATGCATAGGATAATGTTGGATACGCTTGTATTTGTGTTTCGCCCTTATTTGTAGGTCTACTTATACGACGGGGCATTTCATTTGATCCCTAAATACATTTCCATTACACATTCGGGTCAAGAGAAAGGAATTCCAGGCATGATCAAAGCAGTACGGGCTATTCGAGACGATCCCACGACAACTATGGCATCAGAGGCTATCCAATCTTGCATTAAAGCCAGAATCGGCAACTATCCAGAAAAAATGTTTAGTGAATTTCAGCGTGCAAATCTTATGCTACCTCCCAAGCTTGCTGCAATTATAACCCAGTGTCCTAGCTTTGTGGCTCCTGCCATCAACGCATTTTACTACAGAGAACCGATTGAACTGAGGGTACGTTTAAGCAGTTGCGCTATAGGAGATTCATTAATATACGATGAATAACAAATTCTTACGTTAGTTTTTGTCGGTACATCTATTTGCAGATGGCAAGAGTAATGCGAGTATTTAAACCAGTAGATGGATTAGTCAAAAGTCGTGTCCAGTTTACCAAATGTCTGTACGCTATGCTATCAAAGCAGGACTTTCGGCCCGATTCAAAAAGTGGATGGACCTTACCTAGACCAACAGCAAAAGATTTTAAAGCACATAGTTTAGGGGCCAAGTTGGTAAGCATTCTGTTTTCACTAAGCGAACAACAATCCGTGTCTAAGTCTTAAATTCTCTGTTTTCGGTGATGTGCTTATTAACGTGAAACCCTGAGAGAATTGTATGAATTCTCAACGATTTTATAATTCTTTGCTTTTTCATTTTCAGACTACAGGATTCGAGATTCTATTAGCCAGAAAAGCGCGGAATTCTGTTAAAGGGACTTCTTCAGAAGATATATCTTCTTCCAGTGCATTCCAGCTCTACCTCAAAAGTCTAAAAAGTTATGGATACTTTCAAGATTATTTGGAAGGATCTAAGCCATACCGCGAATTACTGTCCAAGGCAGAGAAATTTTACAAATCTAATTTGGTGAATACTAGTCTCAGTGATAAAGATTCATTTGCACTCATCGCTGAAACACTACACGGTTTTGTTGATCATGTACACGTCGATTTGGAGATGTTAAAGCGGGAGGCTGAAAACCTACCTGAAGATGATGGTAAGCAGCAAGCATTCTTTGTTGTTACGGCTAGTAATGTATTCAGATCTTGCCTTAATTATGCTATGCATGACGTTCTGCAGACGATAGTTGGATGGAACTCACTCCGATGGGTTTAGAAACAATGTTGGAGAAGCAGTTTCGACCAAACAATGATGTGGAGATTCCTAAGGTAGAGGACCTCCCAGCGAAGCTACGAGAGTTTCTAACAACTACTGCCGAAGTTGAAGGTGTCGACCTGCCTGCGTAAGATTTAAATATGTGTTGAATCGATTGAAACCCATAAAGTAAATGAGTTGTTTTTATAAATTTCTGCCTTTTCTGTTCGATAGTAATAAAATCGTACAGAGCAACGGATCCTCTAGTCCCTGTTTAGGTGCTGCTGCGCTAGATCCTCTGGATTTCCGTGCAGACGACTTTGTTTCCGCAATTGATAAACTCCTCACAGGTTAAAGAGAAACGAATATTTGTTTTAGTACCCTGATTTTGTGAGATACAAATCATGAATGACTTGTAATTAAAGCACATATAATTTTGTTAGATCTTGGAAAGCCAGATGGTGATTGGGAAGCTAGCGACGACGATGATTCGTATGGTGAAGAAGATGGAATGAAGGACATATTTGAAAAAGTCAATTTCAGAGAGGATTCGAAAATCCATCAGTTCATGCAGCAAATGGACAAAGAGCTTTCCGAAACGGAAGTGGGGAAGAGCTTTTCACCTGCTTGTGCAACTGGCACGGAGGAATTTGATGACGTTGAGAATTTTGAGCCAGTTGACATTGACATTAATGCCCTAACAAATATGCTGAAATCATTCCAAAGTCAAGAACTCCCTACCGGTCCATCGACAAACTTATTAAAAAGTGTTTGCTTCGATCTATCCAAGGCTGTGCCGCCCTCAACGGCGCCGTCAACATCGGCAGCAGGCCGAAAGAAATCTGATTCAAACTCAGGAAAGAAGAAAAGTCAGGGCAAGAAATAAGTAAAGGTGATTTTGACTCCTGATTTTGATTCACAGCTATGTATCCATTATCTCATCCTTATTTTCGCGATAATCATTTCTCAGATTACAATTGCATTATACTGTACATACATGTACTGTTTACTTCTTTAAAGATACTATTATGACTAATTACGATTACTTAACTTACAAACAAATAATGTGCCCAAATGTGTTCCATTTTTCTAATTTCTGTCATCATTTCAGAATCGATAATGGTTGACATTCCTTCGTTAATATCGTTAATCGTAATACGCTTATTGTTTTTTAATGTACGAACAAATCTAATTTTACCATATGCAACAAATAATTAAAAAAAATGAATGTCCCAACTCCAACTGCTACTTTTAAATTTTAATAATTGCGCACATGATTTGAATATGGTATATTTGTTATATTCAAACCTTCTTGATAATTGACAATGTATTTTAAACAGAATCGGATTACAAAATATTGAGGTTGAAGTAGGTTACATAATTTGATTATCTTCAGACTAAATTCTTCTTCAACATGAATTTTTACATCGTATTGTCCTAAAAACTGTCACTTTTAGACAAACTTTCACCGAAAAATTATGGATAGCAAAGTAAAAAAGTATGTTTAATCATTTCTCTTCATTCATAAATAAGTTTTCCTCCGAATTAACTTAAAAGAATTTAATGATGATACGCACATCAAATGACAAAGCACGGCCAAAAATCCCATAGGTAGGATAAAATCGGATTTCGGATTACCGAATCATACATTCATACAGAATAGATCATTCTTCATTACCCGGATTCATTTTTCTTTGTCCTTATTGTAATGCCCAAGGATTTTTTCTCTGCGCGGCAATATCAGCCTTCAAATTTCCGGCGGAATTACCTAATTTGGCAGACAAGGCGGACAGGCGGACACATACTATTTTGGCGGACAGGCGGACGAGGCGGACCAGCCGGACACTAATTTGGCTGACAGGCGGACACATACTATTTTCGCGGACAGGCGGACCAGCTGGACACTAATTTGGCGGACAGGCGGACACATACTATTTTGGCGGACGAGGCGGACCAGCCGGACACTAATTTGGCGGACAATATACTATTTTGGCGGACGAGCCGGACACTAATTTGGCGGACAATGCGGACAGGCGGACACATACTATTAACGCTTCTTGGGTTATTATGAATTGTGTATATAGGTTTGTAAGGGACCAGTTCATTTTTTGAGAAAGAATTAACAAACTTTGCTTCAAAGGTATTTTTCATAAAAAATTTTAATTGTTTTTAATTGTTGTTAATGCAAAGTGTGTATTTCTTTCTCTTAAAATTAACTGGTCCCTTACAAACCTATATACAAAATTCATATTAACCCAAGAAGCGTTAATAGTATGTTTCCGCCTGTCCGCCAAAATAGTGTTGTGTCCGCCTTGTCCGCCTCGTCTGCCAAATTAGTGTCCGGCTGGTCCGCCAAAATAGTATGTGTTCGCCTGTCCGCCAAATTAGTGTCCGGCTGGTCCGCCTCGTCCTGTCCGCCAAATTAGTGAAAAAATGTGGTCCGCCTCGTCCGCCTTGTCCGCCAAAATAGTGACACCCATTTCCGGCTCATTCCTTTGGTTTTGGTCAAGGTGCTGCTGCTTAAACAACCCTGGAGCTGGAGTTTATGTTTGTATTTACTGGAATAACTGGAAGAATTATTATAGCGATTGTGCGGGGGCGTTTTACAATAAAAAAATATTTTATTCATAAAAAATAGAATGTGAAATTAAAAATAATTTCAATTCTCCATTTTGTTTTCCCCCAATAATGTTGAATTTACTCGAAATCGTGTTGGGAATTGATTCCTGAAAGTCTTCTGATTAAACTAGCTTTTTGTTGGAATCAGCTTTCAAAATGTTCTGGAACATCAGTCGATTCTCGTCTAGATTCCTAATTACTTTTAACACCACCCGGGGAAGATTTACTCCGAGTGGTATTCGGGGTAGTAGATTTGTACTCGGAAATCATTATAGAATCCAATGTATTTCTTGTTCATGTTATCTTTCCAAAGCCGTTAAAGAGTTAAGAAAAGAAGACCTACCTCCAGTCAAACGGAAACGGGAAGTTGTTACTGTTTGGAGAAATATGAAGGTTAAAGAGTTAGCCAAATCGTGTAACAAACGAGTTGGTGAGTTATTTTGCAAGGATGAAAAGTACAAACTGCATATATTATAATTTATGAAGATGATATTGAATTTAGTTGGTATAATGTAATTTTGTTATTAAGCCTTTGAAGGTCGTCTTCATGATCTATTCTTTGTTTCAATAACTTCCTGTAGATGTGATATTCGAGGCAATGATTTACGTTCCTGGGACTGACGTTTACGATACTGAAACCACCCCAATAGATGACATGAATATTATTCGTGCCATTGCCCGGAAGTTGGGATTACGGACCACGGAAGTTGCTGCTCCAAAACCAGAGGTGAAGAAAATATTGCCGAAAGACATTGTGTCAATGCCGGTGAGAAATGCGGATTTAGCTCGGAGACCTCCGATAGTTACCATTATGGGTCATGTAGATCATGGAAAAACCACTTTGTTAGATTCATTAAGAAATTCTAATGTCGTGGCAATGGAAGCTGGTGGTATTACTCAGGCCATTGGGGCTTTTCAAGGTGAAGACTTTATTTAGAAGTTATACTAGGTTTATTAGTTTTATTAGTCCTGGGACGTATGAATTTGATGTAAAAACTCAGTTTTCTGATGGGGATAAATCGATTCGTTTTGCAGTCAAAATCGAAGAAAATCTAGTTACATTCATCGATACACCTGGACATGCTGCATTTTACGCAATGAGAAATCGCGGAGCACATGTAAGATTTCAAGAATTTAACATTTATATGTTAAAGTATTGTTGTATTTAATACATGTTGAAAAACCGAACAAATAGGCAACAGATATAGTAGTCCTAGTCGTTGCAGCCGATGATGGAGTCATGGAACAAACCAAAGAATCTATAACAATGGCACAAAATGCTAAAGGTAAAGTTTTGTTGCACGCAACACGCAAGTACAATACTTATATTATATGTATATAAATGTATATGAATGCATTTGTTTCACTTCACAGTGCCAATAATTGTGGCGATCAACAAAATTGACAAGCCTGGAGCTGATATTGTAAGCCACACTATTATTATGTTGGCAGTACATAAGTATACGTAATAGTTAGAATTGAATTTAGTTGCATAACCTTTAGATTTTGCTCTTAATTGTGACTTAATTCAGGATCGTGCCAAAAAAATGCTCTTGGGTGAAGGAGTGGTATTAGAAGAATACGGAGGAGATATTATATCAGTGCCTGTATCTGCTTTGAAATCCACGAATTTGACGGCACTTGTGGAAGCGATAATTACGCAGGTATGAATTTACTTGGTCTAAGAGCTTTGCTTGAGAAATCACGATGTGGTACAAAAGTAGAGATTAATCAGTTGTACCAAATTGATGTTGTTCACAGGCCGAATTAATGTCACTCAAAGCAGAGAGTAAAGGCTTTGTCGAAGGGGTGGTAGTAGAATCGCGATTGGACCAAGGTCGAGGTAAAATATGCAGTGGGATTGTACAACGAGGAAAATTAAGAAAGGGTGCATACATAGTCGCTGGGACATCCTGGGCAAAGGTTCGTCTTTGTTTGATAATTGTGTCACCAGTCACAACATGTTCCCAGAATATGTGTTTAATAAGATTTGACAAACGTTATTAAACCTTCTTGGTAATGCAGTTACTTATTACTTGTAGGTTCGTAATATGTTTGATGAACGGGGATCAGTGATATCTGCAGCTGGCCCTTCAACTCCAGTTGAGATAATTGGATGGAAAGACTTACCTTCCCCTGGAGATAAAATATTTGAAGTAGAATCGGAGGTTTGATACCAGATTTACGGCCACCCTAGACTACTGTCCAAACATGGATCATGTATAGATTAAGTTTACCTTTTCCATTGTTTTGAAATTGCAGAAACGTGCCAAGGACCTGGTTGAATACAGATCATCTCTGGAGACTCATGAGAAACAAAAGGAAGATTTGCCAGTTATTGCAGCGAAATATGCCGAGTGGCAGAAGGTAATTAATTAATATTAATTATTAATAATTTAATACTTTTCACTGGATCTTGTAAACTATAACATGCAATTGTAGCTAATTATTGGAATGATAAGTTACTATAATGGGCTTATTACGGACAAATTACAGGAATACCAAGAAAAATTGAAACGCCGAAGGTCATTAGGGTTGCGTCGTATGAGACGAGAAAGTGCTCGCGAGAAGCAGTTTACACCTAGTAATATTCCAGCACTACATGTCATAGTCAAAGGTGACGTCGATGGTGCCGTTGAATCCTTCCTTGATGTTATTGATACTTATGACTGTGAAGATCAATGCCGTCTTGAGGTCGTCCATTACGGTGTCGGGGACGTTACAGAGGGGGATGTAAAACTAGCTGAAACCTTTCAAGGTAGTAACTCACATTTAAAATAGCTATGCATTTCCCGTTCATTGGATAAATAAGAATTCAGTAAACCTAAGATATTTTATGTGAATAACGTCTATAGGTCGAATTTACGGATACAATGTTTCTATGCCTAAAGTGTTGGAGTCCAGGTGTGAATTACGAAAAATAGAATTTCGCAAGAGTAGAGTTATTTACCGGTTAGTGGAAGCTTTAAAAAGAGACATCGAGTCAGTTTTAATCCCCTTGTCGATTGATGACGTCGTGGGAGAAGCGAATGTTTTACAAGTATTTGTGGTGCACGAAGGCCGAGCGAAAGTCCCAGTTTGTGGCGCCCGCTGTATCAAAGGAACTTTGAAGAAAGATTTATTGTTCAAATTAGTTCGGGGACCTGAGGAGGAAGTTTTATTTGACGGTTAGTTTAAACTTTAAACATGACTTTATCTCGTACTCCGTTAATTTTACCGCTTGTTTTTTTTATTACGTGATTACTGAACATTAATTTAACCGCGTTACCGTGTAGTGTATCCTACCCTATTTCTGTCTCTCTACATCATTTCGCACGAATATATTTTCTTGTCATTTTTCAGGTCGAATGTATTCCATGAGACACCTGAAGGACGAGGTCCCATCCATAACGAACAACATGGAGTGTGGATTGATGTTACAGGATTTCCAGATACAACCTGAGCCGGGAGATAAAATCATCTGTTATCAAAAGGGAAAAGTACCTCAAAAGTCTAGATGGACACCTGAAGGGTTTTGAAGCGGTTATGTTTTTTTTAAATAATTATGTCACCGGTATACTTTCGCAAAATACATAAAATAATTTCGCATCACACAGGCGCGTGTAAAAACAGTGTACGATTTTGTTAACTTGATCGTTATTAATCATCTGTACTCAGTACTTGAATAAATAAAACTTTTATATGTATAATAATAATAATAATAATAAATGGTTTATTAGCTCCGTAAGAGTATACACAAATAGGACACAAGATATCCGACA